>JFHB01000221.1:0-49899 GCA_000729835.1 Atkinsonella hypoxylon
GGCTAGTGTCTAGGATCGTCTAGACGCCCACTGACTGTATCGATACACTCAGGAACGCCTCCAGTAAGCAGTGTTGGGTCCTGGGTGGCCTTTTGGCTGGATGCATGTGGGCAGGGCATTTGGGGGCACATCTCCAGGTTCTTGCCGCTGCCGTGTTTGGCCCGTTTGCCGCACACTTGTCGCCAACCGCATCAGACATCAGACATCAGACGGCACAGCACGGCACAGCACGGCACGGCACGGCACAACTAACCAACTAACCAACCCCAGGCTTGCCACTGGCGGCTTGGCTAGACCAGACCAGACTTTATTTGCATCTTTTGCCTCACGGGCTGGCTGGCAATCGACACAGCCTCGCCCTTGCCCTTGCCCTTGCCCTTGCCCTTGCCCTTGCCACACAGCGTCAGCGTGCCACATGAAACGGAATGGAGCCCAGCCGTCATATTCTCATACTTTTCAACTTGTTGTCAGTCTGGAGTTATTCCCCCCAAGGGCTGTTGCTTTGTACGAAAAAGCATCATGTTGCTTTCGCACCTCCAATCTGTCTCAAGCTCGATTTCTCTTCCGCTCTGATCGCCGTATTGGCGTCACCTTGTTCATATTCGCAGACGCCCGGCGTGCAAGGCCCTTCGTTCTTGAATTATCCCATCAATCATCAATGGTGTCTGTAGCCTATTGCCAGTCGCCTACTGCCTATCGCCTATTGCTCATTGTCGGTTGCCTGTCACCTTTTTGCCTTTTGCCTTTTCTCTTTTTCCCTTTTGCCTGTTTCCTGTTGCCTGTTGCTGACCCCTGTCTGCTTGGTGACCCCTGCTAGGCCGGCCGCTGCTTGCCCGCCAGTTTCACGACTGAGGCGCTCTCTCCAAGCCAAGCACCACCACCACTTGGGCCTTGACCACCCCTGCCACTTGGTTGCTATTGCGTCGTTTTGCCATTTTTTTGACTGCTCCTCATTTTTTCTTCCTTTCGCTACTCTTTGCTCGTTGTTGGTGCTTGCTGTTGCCCAGTCGTCTTATCTTATTCTTGCTTCGAGAGTACATATTGCAGTGCAGCAGACCCTTGCTGACCTGCAGGCTGAAGGAGAAAAAAAAAAAAGAAAAAAAGAAAAGAAACGAAAACAGAAAGCTTCTCCTTCGGCCTCGACTCGGAACCTTGCTGTTTGCAACCACGTATCTATCCCTCTCAGATCTAAAAATCCCCGGCACCCACCTTTAAAAACACCCGAGTAAATTGCGACCCATCTTCCAGTGCGCTCCCTCTAAGCTCTCTTGCTATACTAAACCATCAGTTAACGACGTCACACCTCTCCATTCCCGACTGTATCCAAAACGTCCACTTGACTATTTTCTCTCCTTATGCGGCTCCAGACCCCCGCCAACTCCGTCAATCGTTCTCCCAGGCCTTTGTTCCCTTTCACGTGCTGCCGCTATTGATGACGAAACTTCTTCTCTGCCCCAGCCAGATTCGACATACCCTGCCTGGCTCGTCTTGACTCCGAAAGACCCCAAGGGTTGTTGCGAGATCGCTAATATGGCGCCGCATCCTACCCTCAAGGCGACATACGCCTCCAGAGCCCAGACTGCCACGCACCCGCTTAATGCTTATCTATTCAAGCTTATGGATCTGAAAGCGTCAAACCTCTGCTTGAGCGCTGATGTTGCTACCACTCGGGAGCTCCTTTACTTTGCGGACAAGCTGGGTCCGTCCATTGTTGTACTCAAAACACACTATGACATGGTCTCGGGTTGGGACTTTCATCCTCAAACGGGCACAGGCGCAAAGTTGGCCTCGCTGGCTCGGCGCCACGGATTCTTGATCTTCGAAGATCGCAAGTTTGGTGACATTGGGAATACGGTAGAGTTACAATATGTTGGTGGTTCCGCACGCATCATCGAATGGGCACATATCATCAATGTCAACATGGTTCCTGGAAAGGCCTCCGTCACATCGCTGGCAAATGCGGCAGCCAGGTGGTTTGAACGATATCCATACGAAGTAAGAACATCAGTATCTGTAGGGACACCGACGGCAGAGGATTTCGAAGAAAACAATACAGCATCCAGCGGTCGGGACGAGTCCAACGAAAACAACCTTCGACGACAAGAAGATGGCCGTAAGGGAAGCATCGTCTCCGTCACGACCGTTACACAGCAATACGAACCTGTCAACTCTCCCCGATTAACTAAAACTATGGCTGGCGGCGACGAAGTTCTGTTTGCCGGCATCGAGGAGGCACCCATGACGCGCGGCCTGCTCATTCTGGCACAAATGTCTTCAGCCGGCAACTTCATGACTAAGGAGTATACACAAGCCTGCGTAGAGGCTGCCAGAGAACACAAGGATTTCGTCATGGGATTCGTCTCACAAGAGGCTTTAAACTCAGAACCTGACGACCAGTTCATCCATATGACGCCAGGCTGCCAGCTCCTACCCGAGGATGAAGATCAAAATGGGATGGTTCAGGGCGACGGAAAAGGTCAACAGTACAACACACCACAAAAGATCATCGGCGTCGCCGGGGCCGACATTGTTATTGTTGGCCGCGGCATACTCAAAGCGGCCGATCCCGAGGGCGAGGCAGAACGATATCGCTCTGCTGCTTGGAAGGCCTACACCGCGAGAGTTCGCTAGCTACAGGTTAAGCAGAAGGGCAATTGGTTCGTTCTGAAGGACTGATACTGATTTGATCCGATCTATTGGGCCTTAAAGGAAAAAAAAAAAAAAAGGTAGGAGAAGACGCTGGTCAGGTAGCAACATGCTTGGTACGATATGGCAGTTTTACGTTCCGCTTACTTAAGCGGAACTTGGGTGTGTGTTGGGTAACAATTGAGGATTGAGCAGTCGTAAACAACCGCTGTCGGGGCTGGGCAGCAAATCAACTAAGAATAAAAGAGAAGGGTATATCAGGCCGGTATTTGGGACTCATGAATCATCTGAAAATCATATTTGCGACTGTTATTTATCTTCTCCGCTTGTTCTTATTCTCGTTCATATTTCAAGATTACTAGCGTTTCTATATAATTGAGCTTATCTCAAGATATTATGAAAGACGATCCATAGTTTTAAACTTAGCTACTCTGATCGGGAAATTTTTAGCACCCTGTTCGTCTCCACACTCCTTGTCTGCTCCTTCTCCACAAACACGAATAGGTGGGATGCTGCACGGTAACTATAGGCATATGACTTGTGGCGTGGCCAGGCTGCAAACTCTGGCCCCACTAGCCGGTTCCTCCTTCCTCGTGTCAGCTGTCAGCTCAGTGACGACCGACCACTTTGATTCTATCTTGGCAACATCATCTTGCTGACCACACAAATTCCTCTGCAGAAAAGCAGTCTCTGAGTGTCCAGCTTGCATCACATTATTCTGTGACCAGAGCCATTGTATTGAATCCATCAGATATCATTTTCTGGATTGTCCCGATCGTTTATCAATAGCCGTCCTTCCCGGATGGTTGGTGAACCCTGCCCTTTACTGCTTCACGATCAGCACATCCATCTCCGGACTGGGCACCTTCACAATTTATCATGGGCTACCGAATCGAAGTGGAGATGCCTAGCCGTCCTGAACGGGCTACACCGAGGCAAAGACACCCTACTATTGTGTCATGCACGGAATGCCATAGACGGAAGCAAAAGGTATGCACCTCGGCATGCAGTCCAAGCTGGGGAACTCCTAGGCTGGCATACACCAGGTTACATTTTTCTGACTTCTGCCCGCTTATCAAATGTGATCGCGAGCTTCCGTGTACCAACTGATATTCAAGACTTGTAGCAAGACGGTCCTTACCCAAAAGACTTCTCCAAAGTTGACAGCGTGGAGAAGAAGACCATGATGATCAGTTAGAATAAGCCAGCTATTTTCAGGCTTGAGCTTGCAGATACACACGGCGGGATAATGACCCAGACATTCACTGGATACAGAGTTCAGCCTTATGGCGCTGCACAGACCATATGTCTTTCACCGCACAGGGAGTCGAGTGGAGGAGGCCCTGGGGGCTAGCCTGGCCATGCTGGATCTCTAGCGGCTCATGTTTGAGGGATTACCCCAGGCGTCTTGGAGAAAGCAAGTACGGCCGTGTTTGGACAAGATGGGAACGCGCAGAGATGTTGTGAAGATGCTAACGTGAAGCGCTGATTTTATAGTCTCATGTTGTTCTTCGGGGCTTTTGATGCCATTTTTCTTATTGCATCCACATATATACTCTTTCCTTTTGAGAATGTCGAGCAGAGAAATTCGTCTCTGGACCATGTACACTGGGCGATTGAGCGTTTTGCTGCAATGCAGGATCGCAAATCGCAACACACTAGCCAAGGCGGCCGACGGCGTCCTCCAAGCCATTCTAGCAAAGTTTACAAGGTCCGTCTCGGTCTGCTCCGTCGGGAGCGATGGAACGCCGTCATCCACCAGATGTGCATCGGATGCTACGCCTGGCTTGTCGTCAAGAGGCACAGCAGGTGGGAGTAGTGAAGTGATTGCCACCACAAGCGCAGCAACTAGCACGGCTGTAAAAATGGATGACACGGACTTGGCCTGGGTTTCACTAAGCGACTGGGCCGTGCCTCCTCCAGAGAGCTTATTAGCAACCATGATTCGGACGTTTCCAATATCAGATCTCCTGTTGAATGATTCTACGGCGATTCGATATTGTCAAACTCTGGTGTCTACAGCTTCGGCTGCGGATTTACATGCGCCGCTAGTTTCTGATTCGTTAACGTGGCAGTTTGGCGGTGACATCACATCTTGAACCAATTTCGGCCACGAGGGTAAAACGGGCGGCATTTGCCGCATCTTACGAGTCGAAAGACCCTGCCGGATGATTGGAGAAGTCGAAGCCGGCTACTGAATGGTCTACTACACACAGGCGCGCTCGCGAACGCACGTACGCACATACATAGACAGAGCGGGAGACGCCGGCAGACAACCAGAAGTTGTTGCTACAATAGTTACATAACTAGTTGTTGTATTGATGGGCTAACAGCATGCGAGTAGCCGGCTCCTACGGAGTACGTCCACATATATACAGTATGATGGCTGCTGGGTGGGGCAGCTACTAATATGGGCAGGGCGCATGACAAGTTAAAAAAATGCGAGGCAGTCTTGGCAGTCAAGCTTTGAGAAACAAGGTGATTGGGCACGACACAGGGAAGGCCGAAACACAATGACATGACAGGGAGCGGCCGCCGCTCCAAAGCTGGCGAAGGTTCATGGCTGCATGATGCAGGGTGCATGATACATGCTGCACGCAAAGAAGAATGAGCGCAAACGCCAAAGAAATTGGGTTGGCAAGGGGGTGCTGCAACAAGCAGGCGCGTACCTTGGCGGCTGCAGATGCGGCTCGACTGGAAACGTGTGGGCGTGTGAGCGTGTGGGCGCGTGGGCGCGCACAGAGACGAGGATGTCGATACAGCCCATATTACGGAATACAGCTGCTTGGTTGGCTGCAGCCAGTTTGTCGAATGCCGTAGTTATCAATGACGGGTCGGCGCCAAAGGCACTAAACATGAAAAACGGGTGCTGAATCAAGACACAAAAAAAAAAGAAAAAAAAAAGGGGGTGTGCTGTAACAATGCTTCTGAGGCAGCCACCTGGATGTGTTTCAAAATGCGCCAGACGTCAGATCGTTTGTCGTACCAAGAATAGTCGACTGGATACAAATGTACATACTTTGGGCGACGTGTTGGAAGGTGTATCGGCTCGTCCCCACGTCTGCCCTTGCCGGGTCGACCCACTTGCCTTGCGAGTCGAGTCAATGTCAATGCATTGACCACTTCTTGTCAACAACACAGGGGTCTGGGCGGCTGGTGGTGCAGCTGGTGGTGCAGCTGGTGGTCGGTAGTGCAGCTGGTCGGTAGTGCAATCCCATCTACCCAGTGCCGCTTCATACCAAATCGCCTATCGAATCACCGGCGAATCAAGCCGCCTTATCAATTAATTGGTCTCGAGTGCTTGGTTCTTGTCTATGTGGTAGCGCGACATAAAGACATCGGAAGACATATAATAAAGGCTGCAACTGCTGCGAGCCGATCAATAGCTTGATTGTTGATATTCGAATTTCTCCTCTCTAAATATATCGCTTTGTGCTCCATTTCGAGCCGTCAGACTGTCTGTCGTATTGGTGGCACTCTCAACCCAGTCGCTCCATTTTGCTTTTTTCTTTCTTTCATTTCTCCTCCCCTAACTTGCCGGCAAGAAGGAGATTTCGACACCATCTCTGACGCATCATTCGAATTTAAAGTCAGCTGCTCACAGTCAGTCAATCTTGAATCCTGGGAATGCGTTAAGCTTCCTGCGTGTCGACATTTCTTCTTTTCGTCTCACGGTTTCTGGTTCATGTACACGACAAAGCACTATCAAGCACACAACGCCGCAAGAATCCAAGGACTACTTCGTCGAAGCACATCATGGCATTAACAACCAATCTTGTTGACTTTGTCCAACGATTTCAAGATATACAACATCAGCGTGATGATTCAGATCAACTGATTCGCGTAGGTCGGCCCCTGTATACTGAACCCCGGAAAAAAAAAAAGGGGGGGGGGGGGCAGCAAATGGCTTATTTGACCCTGTCTAGGACGTCCTTTTGTACTGTAATAAACTCGAGACGGCGTTTCGATACGAGAACCAGAAAATAAACGATGAATTGCAAGATTGCAAGCGAGAAAAACGAGAGCTGCAGGCTCAGCTCTTGGATAGCGAATCCAGGACAGAATGGTATACTAGAGAGGTTGATGAAATCAAGGTACGACGGCCAGTCTGATTTTGTGTCCCCGGCGGCCACTGACTATTTTCGCAGAATCAGAACGCCTATGTGTTAGTTGCGATTGACGGTAATCGGTTCTTGGTGCGCTCTCTCATCTTTGATCCCCGAACCTCAATGTAGTGGCTTCCGCTGACCGAACACAAAGTTCCGCGACCAATGGATCAAGCAAGGGGTTGACGGGGGTCAAAAGGCAGCCTTGGCCCTCCAGAATGCAATCAAGGCCCAGTGCGGCGAGCACGTGGACGATGTCGAGATTATCGCAAAAGTCGTGGCCAACTTTGGCGGTGTCGCGAAAGCCTTAGGTCGCGACTTGTCTGATATTAAAGATTTTGCTCTGGGCTTCACGCAGGCCAAGGCTGCTTTCGACTTCATTGATGTAGGATACGGCAATGATTGCGCGTCCTCAAAACTAAAAGGTTTGTCAAGGCCCCTCATCAAGCAAGCGAGAATGTGGGCTTACATGAGGGCTAACATGTGCCTATCCCGCACAGAAAACATTAAGTGGCACATGAACAATTATAACTGCAAGCATGTTCTTATGGGCATCTCTCCGGACGCGTCATATACTTCCTTGCTGGGCGAAATCGCCCAGGACGACTTCAACCGCCAGCGCCTTAGCATTATCGAGGGAGTCCCTGCGTCACCCGACCTTGTTGGATCCAATATTAGCACAGTCGACCTGGGCAAAGACCTTTTCCGTACCGACAAGAATCCTGACAAACACACATCGGTCTGGCCTCTGGGCGCTTGGGCAGCTGGTCCTCGGACAGTCAGTCCTACAATGAGCGTCACGTCCACCAGTACGCCTGGCCGCTCCTCATTGTCGTATGCCAATGCAGCCAGCAGCGCGCAGAGCAGCCCTCCGCCACCACCGCAGATGACACTGCCGATTCCCCCCAAGCCTATTGCCCGGCCCGTAAAGGCGCAGTATCAGCAGATTCCGCCGCAGCAGCCCGATTGGAGTCCAGGACCTCGTGGGTTGGACGAGCCAATTACAGTGAGCATTTCGGCTATGGAGAGCATCAAGAAGCGAAAGGAAGCGGACAAGCTATGCAATAATCATTTTCTGAGAGGGCCATGCACCAAGGGAGACTCGTGCTTCTTTGTGCATGACTACAAACCAAGCAGTGAGGAGATCAACGCCATTGCCGTGTTGGCTCGGCAGAACCCGTGCACAAACGGCCAAGAGTGCGACTCTGACGAATGCATCTATGGGCATCATGTAAGGCGAAAGGGAACGTCTGGCTAGCGATCACGTCGGCTAACCTCTGTCACAGTGCCCCAGTATCCGCGACGGCGTCTGCGTACATCCGTTTTGCAAATTCTCCGAAGAGGCCCATCCTCCGGGCACAAAGTTTAAAAATCCACATATCAAAGTAAATTAGTGCGTGGGACACACAAAGGGCGCATAGCAAAGAATAGTCTTGGTTTTCCAGCTTCCATATCATCAGATATAAAAAATGACTTTTAGGTGGGGTAACGGAACGGCAGGACAGGAAGGGAAGGGCTTTGCAACCCAAATGAGGGGTTTCCACAACATAGCAATATTATGACTTTTGCCTGCTAGTAGCTAAGGCGCACAATCGTCGATGTCTTTAACGGATTCTATGTATGGATTTAAAATCTACAAAATGTCGCTACGTGAGTTCATCGAGGTATAATGACAACTGCCTAGTAGCCAAGGCGCACAATTCTTGATCGCTTTAACGGATTCTATTTATGGATTCGAAATCTACAAAATGCCGCTACGTGAGTTCATCGAGATATAATACCAGCTACCAAAATGCCCAACCCCTTTTCATTCCACGGTCGTTGTCGTTTCTCCACAAACATGGTGCATATCCCAGCTACAATTACACATGCATCCCCCCCCCCTACAGCTGAGCAGACCGGAGGACCTTCTCCTGCGTATCTGCCAGGGCCCAGTCGCTGGCGAACTTCTTGCTCCGCACAGCAGTAGCCTGCTCCTTGGTGAAGCCCTTGGCCTGGGTGGCGGGGTTGTAGCCGAGGCCGTTCTGCTTGCCGACGACGGCATCGTCGAGAGTGGGCGCGACGGCGCCGTCGGCGCGCTTGTAGACGGTGACGACGACGGCGCCGCCGAGACCGAGGTTGTGCTGCAGGCAGTACTTTGTGCCGGGGGCGGCGCGGTTGTTGGCCCAGCCGCGGAGGTGCCAGACGAGCTCGGCGCACTGGGCGATGCCCGTGGCGCCGAGCGGGTGGCCCTTGGAGATGAGGCCGCCGGACGGGTTGACGAGGAACTTGCCGCCGTGGGTGATGTCGGCGCGGCGCACGAGCTCATGGGCCTTGCCCTGGTCGCAGAGGCCGAGGGCGTCCAGGGCGATCATCTCGTTGGCGCTGAAGCAGTCGTGCAGCTCGACGACCTGGACGCGGTCGGGCGTGATGCCGGCCTCGGCCATGGCGGTCCGGACGGCGTGCCGCGTCATCTCGTAGCCCATCAGGTCGATGCTGCTGCGGGAGAAGAGGGTCGGGCCGTCGGTGGCCAGGCACTGGCCGGCCACCTCGACGGCGTGCGCGCGGAGGTGAGGCCGGGCGTCGAGGAAGGCGCGCGAGACGAGGATCGCCGCCGCGCCGCCGTCCGACGTCGGGCAGCACTGCAGCTTGGTCAGGGGCGCGAAGATGACGGGCGCGTCGAGGATCTGCTCGAGCGAGTAGACCTGCTGGAACTGCGAGTACGGATTGCGCGCCGAGTGCGCGTGGTTGACGCGCGCAATCTCGGCAAAGTCCTCGTCCCGCGCGCCGTACTTCTCCTTGTACTCGCGGCCCGCGTTGCCGAACATCTGCGCCGCCGCCGGCGCCGGCTCGAACCCCCGCGTCTCGGCCATCATGCTGGCCGTCGTCCCGAGCGGGCTCTCGCGGTCGTTCCAGAAGCTCTGCAGACTGCCGGCCATCATCTTCTCGAAGCCGACGACCATGACGCAGTGGGCCGCGCCCGTGGCCACAAACGTGCGCGCCATGGCCAGGCCCGTGCTCCCCGTCGAGCAGTTGTTGTTGACGTTGTACACGGGGATGCGCGTCATGCCAAACTGGTAGAAGACGCGCTGGCCGCACGTGCTGTCGCCGTAGCAGTAGCACGCTATGCCCTGATCTACGTCGTCGTAGTTGATTTGCGCGTCGAGCAGCGCCTTGATTCCCGCCTCGAATCCGAGCTCGGTGTAGTCGACTTGGCCGCGGGGCTTGATGAACTTGGTCATGCCTACGCCTAGGACGTAGACGGGGGATTTGCTGGCGGACATGGTTTGGGGGGATGCTTGAGCATGTGTCTGTGTCTGTGTCTGTGTCTGTGTCTGTGCTGGGGGGGGAAATGAGAATGAGAAAAAAACTTTTGGGCTGTCGGGGATCTTGTTTCGTGGTTTTTTTTTTTTTCTGGCTTAACTATTTATCGACGTAAGCTAAAATGGTGGAGGAATGCCGAGGGAGGAGGGGGGTTGCATCCCTGGGCCGTGGAGCCGAGGTCGATGCAGCGGGGTCGGGACGAGCGGGTGCGGGTCGGCATGTCGAAATTTCGATAACGGCCCGTTGAGGCCGACGGCCCTGCATTGCCGGTCCATGCCCTCGAACCTTTGTCGTGACTAGACTAGCTTTGCGCAACACGTCATCACCTATAATGCGTAACAGCAGTTCCAATACGGCCCAAAACGCACCACGTAAAACCAAATCTCTTCATATTCATTTCTCATCCTTCCGCCCACGCCAGTGTCCCTTTCAGCAAACGAAATGAAAAACACGCCGCCTATCCACAAGCCACCGTTTGCTGTCGGGGTATATGAAGAAAACGAGCAACATTGTTTGGGAAAACCGAAATCCACTTTGTCAGTGATCGGACCCCAGGGCAAGATGGTACACTGATGTCGTTATAAAAAAGAAGACACATATCAACGCCGGCCAAGACAATTTTTTTAGGAAAAAAAAAAAAAAAACCCTTTTGAATTCAGCAAAGTTCCCTCCATTTCCAATCATGCAGTCCCTGCGCCCGGCTCCTGGCCTATAACTACCTCAATCCCATCCATCCCACAAGGTCCAACCTCCCAGATCCTTTCCGGGCCCGCCTGACACCATGCTGCTCGAGTAATTGTATGACGGTTGCCCGTGCATGAAGGCGTCCTGCGTATACTGATGGTCCATGGAAATGGACCGGAGCTTCTCCTTTGTCGTGCCCGACGACCGGAGGCACGCGTCAAACACGGCATAGAGATTCCGAATCATGTCTTGGATCTTGGGTTCCGGGCTTTTAACGCTCTCCAGCACTGCTGCAACGCATAATATGTCTTTGGTGTCGCTTCCACTCATGAACTTGATGAGCAAATCTAGACTTTCCTGCACTGTAGAAATCAGTCGTAGTGCCGACCACGGTACCACGCTTTCGCCGGAATACAGCGACAGCTCCTCAGACATATCTGTCGTCACATGAGGTCCTGCTGTATGGTTAGACACCAGTGATTCCGAATTCTGTCGCACAGCAAGTTGAATATAGTAACAAATGCTTAGCGACGAGTAGATTATGTCTGGCTTCAAAATTTGATGGTACATTTCGGCCACTTCATGAAACTGCGTCATTGACGGATCCAGTTCGTCCAGATACTTCAATATGACGATGGAAGATTTCAAGAATGTCCTCCCGATTTCCGCAGGCACATCAGTAGCCCCCAGCGCCAGGGGTCGGTAAAGTGCCAACAGCGGCCGTCGTACATGCATATCCAGAATCACGCGACTTCGCCACTGCTTACTCTTCTGTGCTGCGCTGTAGGAGCCTTGGCGTGGATATATATAGTTGATGTCATCTAAAAACCGTTCCAGCTTCATACCGAGATCCAGGATCTCGGAATAATCGCGAAGAGAGTCAATTCGATTGACCAGCGGCGCTACGCGCATGCGAGCGGCGAGCGTGATGGCCGCGTATACCTGCATCTGGTTGTCCGTAATCTGGTCAATCGGCCTTGTGGGAGGAAGTTCGTGCATGTTCTGGTAGATTTCCGAGTCATTAAGGTTTCGAGGTGGCTTGCATGTGAAGTCGCCATCTCGGAGCAGAGACGGCATGTTGCACGCTATCGACATGTGCAAGTCCATGTCAGCCATTGTGAACCATAATCTTCGGCGCATTTCGCCCCAAAAGACGGGAATCCTGGGCTCGAATTCTGAAGGGTCTCGGTGCATGCCCATACTCATTGCCAGCCTGAGGACATAGCCCAGCTTGTTCCAAGAATCCTGTAGACGAGGGGTAATCATTCTTGACGCATGTATCAGCAGGATCTGAACCTGCACCGTGCCAATGTCCACAAGCTGCTTCCCCTTGAGGCTGTCTAGCCAGCTCTGAATCAGAGCACAAGCCGTTGGGATATGGACGCCATCACTTCGCTCATGTCCCATTCCCCTCGACTTGGTCTCAAATCGAGAAGCCACGGAGAGGACGCATAGTAATTGGGGAAGAAATGATTCAGACTGTAGCTTCCCATCCCAGTACATATTGTATGTGTCATAGAATGTCCTGGTATGAAGGATCCTGTAAATCGATTCGGACGTATCGAAATACATGGTGACAAGCCGATCACATATCTCCTTTTTAGGGAGGATATCCGTCATGCGCTTCTGCACTGGCATCATGGAATCAACAAACACCGTGATTGGCTTCATCGCCATATGCAGCTCATCTTGGCGATGTTTATGCAGCAGCCCAAAATTGCGTAGCAATTCGTCGATAGCATTTCTCTGATGGTGTCCAGTGAGAAATGCTCGTGCTTCAGGGAACTAGAGGAACGGAGTCTGGTTAGTGTGTGTGTGTGTGTGTGTGTGTGTGTGTGTCCTCGTCTGGCTCGAGCAAGACAGAGTACATGGTAGGTCACATACCACATTCAGCATCACTCGAGGACTGTGCTGTCCAAAAAACCGTGTAACCATGCCGCCGCGCTTAACGGACAGCCCCCGTACGGTGTTGTCGGCTGCATATAATATCCTTCCTCCGCTCGCTTCTGTGGGGGCAGGGCTCCGGCCGTGCATGTGTCTCTCAAGCCGATCCATGCGCAATGTCAGCTCCTCCAAGACAGGCAAGCCTGGCGATCCGCCATTCCTGGCTGGGATTGCGTTGGCATCGCTGTTCGGCACGGTATTGGACGTCCCTGGCGGACAGCTACGTTTGATCGGTCTGTTTGCATCGACAGGTTCCGTGTCAGAGGCATCTGAAAGATTCGCGGGGTCGTGATCGGCAGCATATTTACAATTGCGAGTCGACTTTTGGCATTGTGAGCATGGCAAGAGACGGTCGCACTTTAATTTTCTTTTTCGGCACTCGGTGCAGGATTTCACCGGTCGTGGGCGCTTAACACTCCTTTGTTGAGCTTGCAATGTATGTTGATGGTGCTGATGTTGCTGCTGCTGCTGCTGCTGCTGCTGCTGGCGATGTTGCTGTTGCTGTTGCTGTTGCTGGTGATGTTGTTGTTGTTGTTGAGTCAAGCCTGGCGGCTGGCAAGAGATTCCATGAGGAGAAGTATGAACGACATGCTGCTGAGGCGGCGTTCGCACATGCGAATGATTATTCTCAAACGTGCTGGTGGCCGATCCCGTCGAGGAAGGTTTGTGGACAGTGGAGGTGGTGGTGGTGGTGGCGGCGGCCGCTGCTGTTGATGTTGTTGCGTCCGCTGGCAATGGAAATCCATGCATGGCGGTTGACATGTTTTCCCGATTCCCACAAGAGAAAACACGACTCGCATAGGATGAAGCGACTGATAATCTGAGGATTGAGCACTAAGACAGCTGGCCGTCAATTGGAGAATAAACGATCTGTAGTCTGTGATCGGGGACAGGTTCGCAAGCCATAGGTCATCGTCTCCCCGGCGGGCACTACGAGCGACGAAGGCGCACGAAATGCGATTCGTCGATGGGTGACTATGACAGTCGACGTCAGAATTGAATATGAGCCTTGTGAAGCTGTTGGGCAGAGCCCAGCGCTTGGGTGGTGACGTCGGACGGGCTGCAGTGCCGTCGCAGTCGCAGTCCTAGCCACTTGGTTTGTTGTGTCTGTCGCTAAATATGCTTTGTTACAGTCGACAATGGCCGGCGCGCCGTCGAGTTGCTCTTTGCTGGGTTGGCTATGGCAGATCGATGCTATGGTTTGATGCGAAATTGACCAAAACGACCTGCCATGCCGCGAGCCAATGCTGCCGCGAGCGCGATGGTTCGTGTAAATGACCAATGACACCAAGAGGACGGCTGAGGCGAGGGGAAAGACGAAGTTGAGGTCTACAATTTCGTGAGGCACCAGCCAGACAGAATGGGGCGCCGGATGCCTGCGTAGGTAGGTACTTCGGTAGTTACTGTACTGTACTGTACGTGCTGTAGCAGCAGCAATAATTAGCAGTAGCAGTAATTAGCTAGCCGCAGATGGGGAATCCAAGTCGGGCAAATACAAAGGCGTGGGTGGGTCGGGCTAACGTAGTCGTATTAAGTTTCTGAGATGACGAGGGCGAGGCGCGAGGCGCGAGGCACGAGCGAGAGAGCTGGAAGAGGGGGGGGGGGTTTGGCGGCTTGAGGAGTGTGGGAGTTGGGGGAGTTGTCGGGCCTCGCCCGTCGGCCGAGACATTGGTGAGGATCCAGATTCGTGGCCCCCACGCAACCAACATGCGATGATGACAGAAACAGAAAATGTTGTTGACACCGACGCCTAGAAACGCCTAGAGAGGGAGATGGAGAGATGAACCAAGGAAAAAAAAGGCGCCAGAGGTGCTTGGGAATTTCCAGCAATCATCCGCGGTGCAGCAGCGACGACGTTGAGACGAGATTGGGTCTTTGCCTTTTCGCTGCAGTGCAAGCCCTCGACGAGCGTTTATGTTCCTTTGTCAGTAGTCAGGCTACTTACTCTGCGGACCCAGGCTAAGCTTCTTTCTGGCGGCTGCGGCTGGGCGAGAAGGTTAGTGTCTCCGTTTTGCAGCCACTCTCTTCCTCAAGAAGCCTGCTCACCAGGGAGGTACCTACGTCTGGATGGTCCTTGTGGTAGGTATGTGTCTGGAGAGGTCCCCAGGTAGCAAGTTTCATCACTTTATCACTTCATCACCAGTCCAGCCTCTCTGCGTCGGCCCTAACCCACAACGATCGAATTTCCTGGCACACCCGTGCACGGCGGTGCTGCCTGTGAATGCAGCTTGGTGACGATGCTGTCCACGATGCTTTGTGGTGAGGGGCCGATGGCATGGAAAAGCGGGGAAACCACAGAACCATCTTGGATGTGTGATGTGTACACCTATCTCGCCCCGACTGATCGGACAAAGAAGGCATCTATCTCGGGTGTAGTTTTCCTTCCCATGTCGTTTTCCTGTTACCCTTTGTTCTTAGGGTGACGAACCACGATGAACAACGCTAAAGACACATCACACCGCCAGGATCGCAGCATGGATGCCTTCCTTACTTTGTCCAGGTGGACTAACAGGCAGACGAGGGCTCACAGGACAACGAGAGACAAGTCTAAGCGTGCGAGGACCCAATGTAAGTAAAACTCACTGCTGCAATGCATCTTCCACGAGCTATTTTGCCCGCGCCCGTCACGGACAATTGCACAGACTGGCAGTTAGCGGCCGATTCTTTCCCAACCAGAAAGAAACTATTTTTTTTCCAATCATCGTTTGATACGGCGCAGATATTGAGCCACATTCGTGTACGACAGACAGCACATAGTTATTGTGCTTCAGGCGCGCAGAACCACGCCGACGGGCAGCAAGTTCCTTTATACAAAGAAGCACCCCGACTTTGTTTGGTCCCGGCACTACGGTGTATTTATGGAGTAGACTGCATCGTTATTACGGGGAGCTTCGCTCAAAGCAGGTTTTGGTCATATTGCCTCGTGCTGTGAGTCTCCTCGGTGCCGCTGCAGCTGCTGGAACAAGTCGTCTCGATCTGCTTTGAGGCCAAGCTAGACTTGGACCTAATGGACGAGACGCTTTCACAGGCTTCAATGTTTCCTTTAAATGCACAAGCTTGCAAGCTTGGGGGGATGCTGGCCACTCACTCCAAGGGTTCGCGCATGGTTCGAGGAGTCGCTGGGAGTGTCCTTGGTCAATGGGCCCATGCTGCGTCTATGGGATCGTCAGCATCAGCATGGAGTACGGAGTACAGCATCTGGATGACAGAGCAGCCTGTTTGGTAGGTTGTTGATTGCAATTTGTGCCAGACTGATTGCCTCCCAGCTCCCAGAGCCACGGACAGGCAGCGAGAAACAATTCGTCGGCGACGCCGCTGCCTCCTCGGCCGAATCGGTCTGGGGTCATCCCTGCTTCGAGCATGCAGAAAGCCCCACTGACTAGGAGGGAGTCAATTTAATCCGACCCTTCACACTATCATCGCAAAGGGCCGCCAGGGTCGAATTAATTTGACCACCTCTAGGCAAGCTCGCAGGTGCGCGCAGCTCCGTCGGACCAAGGGAGTAGAATACTGGAATACTCCGCCGCTAGGGTAGTAGTTGGTGGAACCGGCGCCATGCCGAGCGCTTCTTAGGAAGTCTTTGATGGAGCAGGCGATGGAGCACCACGTTGTTCTCGCTGCAAAGGAAATCGTCTTAAGCGGAGCTTGCCAGGGCCGTGTGGACCGGCGTGGTGGGGCTCTTGGCATTAACTAACTGGGCACACGAAATTCACAAAGGTGCCACGAGTTGAGCTGGCAAGGCCTTGGGTGAAAAATTAACCGCGTTGTCGATGCTGTCCGCTCGTCAGATTGAATCAGAGTCCTTGAGGCTGCAAAACGTGTTGTATTCTAGTCAGGGCGTACAGAATCGTAGGGTCTTAGAGTCCCTATCTTGCAGGATAATCCTCCTCAAAATCGGGCTTTGATTGCGTGCGCTATGGCCGTTGGCAGCCGAAAGGGTCAAGCGGTCGGATTCGAAGGTTGCGGGTCTCAACCCGACTGTACAAGGTGTGGTGTCTCGGTTCGCCAGCTAGCAAACGAGCAGGCAGGGAAAGAGGCTCTGATGTCGATTAAGGAAGGAAACGCCACCTGCCAAGGTGAGTCCGGGAGCACTCAATCCTACGTTCTCTACCGGTACCGTATGCACACGCAGCCATGGCCATTCTTATATCGTGCACTCACCTGCTTCCTTACTACAAGGCACATAGTACGTGCCAGGTACCTGGGTGGTCTTGCGTAAAGTCTGCGTAGCCCTCAGTCTCGGTTTCCTTCTAAGCATCAATGACGAGCAGAACCTGTCATCGTCATCGTCATCAATGCTGGCGCCGCCAATAACAAAGGAAGGAGCGCGACGCTTGAAGATCCTGCGGCTCGGAAGCGCTGGCCCCCATCCATTGGGGTCTTGGACGATGTCTTCCAGGTCGCACAGCAGAGTCTTGGGATGGGCAATTTTTTGTATGCCAGTCACAATGCCCTCTGGACATGTACAGCCATTTGTTGAGGTTCAGACAACAGTTGTCGAATAACATGCTGTTTATTATTGCTCCGATTTCTTTCATTTCTTTCATTTCTCTTCTTTTTTAGGCCTTGTGTTTCACCCAACCCGACCCCAGCATTCGGGAAATGACAGATCAGGACAGCGGAGGAACGCCTGACTCGCCGCCAGGTGGAGCAGGGACTATCCCGTGAGCATCTCGGTCACAATCATGGCATGTCTTGGAGGTTGGAATGTTCCAGAACGATTTTCTTGCCGCTCCAAAGGGAAATCCCGCCGATCTGCGCACAGAAGCCAAGATCTTTCTTGGCGCGGAAGTTCAAGAGTTGGGATCAATAAGGGCTTACAGATCACTCCATGTGGTTATTGATAACGGCCGTTGAATATGGCAACTCTGTTTGACATGTGTAACGCACACGGCACGACCACGGTATGGTTCGATAGTGCCAAGACAACTGGCTAACTATTGGTGTGTCGTGGTTCTCGCTTGCACTATCACTTGTGCCAAACGCTCGCATTCCGTCAACGCATGCATCGCATGCAGACAAGTTGCCAGCCAGTATATAGTGCACTATGTTACACAGTACAGCATGCTCCGCCAGAATGCACTTGAAAAATCCGACTCGGCCGTTAATTGGCGTTGAAGACAGATGTCGATATGCAGGCTTATTCGAGCAAAAAACATGCATAAAGCGCATGGTAATCAAAGCATATGTACTGTAGACTTCTAGACTGCATATAGCCAACCTGCATCCATCACGAAACGTCATCTGTGTAGAAGCGTGAGTTACCCCCAACCATCCGTCCTTGTGAGTTGGACTTGTCCTTTGGTGTCGATCCTGCCACCGAACCCATTACTACAGAGATCAGCCTGGCAACTAACGTTAGGTCAAAGACCAATCAAGGCTGGTAAGCCCCGTCCAACCACGTGCCCACCTCACTATTAATGAGGCAGCAAGGTCGCGGGACCCACCTACCGTGTACGGAGTAAGAAGACCTCAATCGATAACCTGCCGAGACCAGAACGGCTGTGACATCTACCACGTATCTCTTTGTAGATCTTGACATCGTGGAACTCATATTCCAGTGAGAGTCGCACGTCGATTAGAGCACCTCTTAGCTCCGCCCGTCTTGATTAGCTAATTCGTGTCCTAGCTGATGCCTTGTCGCAGGAGGCGTTTGTGGACAGAACTGTTGTCATTGCCAATTAGAGAACTCTACATGAAGACCTGACAGGGAAATTTTTTTTTTATTTTTTCCTTTTTTTCCACGTGTGAGCATCCCCCTCTGGTAGTGCTCAGTAACTAACTAGTTAGCATATTCAGCTTCATGTTTCTTTCCACCCCGCATTCGGCACTTCCTTCAAAACCCAGCCCCGCCATGCACGCAGAGCGGGGCGAAGTCCACTTCCTCGTGGCCCATTTGTTTTGTTTCAAAGGGAGAAAAAATGTCTCGGAGCAGACGAGAATTCAGTCAGGTTGGGCGTGCGAACAGAAAAAAGTCACAAGGCATCGGGGCTTTATCTAATCTGGTAGTCCGTCGGAAAATCGCAAAGGCATTCTGATCTGGCAGCTTACGGATACCCCGATGGATGGTCAACTGCGAGCCGCATCCCCGGGCGATCCCAAGCCTGACATGACCTTTTTTTTTTTTTTTCCCAGAATAGTTCCCAGCAGGAGGAAGGTCCAATCCAAATTCGTCCTGCGGGTCATAAGGGCCAAAGGGGAAGCGCGAGACCCTGCGCCAAGAGCAAAAGTTCTATTTCTCACGTCTGGTCGGATCTTGCCTGCACTGGCGCGCTGTAACGCTTTCGATGTGCACTGCATGACTAGTGCAAGTAACGCCTGCCCTATTGCTCCCCCCCCCCCCCCGCAATCGGTGTCAAACTTTGACGACGTGATAATTACGGGACGGATCTTTGCATCCCGTGTAGGCTGCGAGATTGTAGCTGGGTTTGGTACTCCTTTTACGGGGTATATTCGCGGGTGAAGAATGATGGCACGCGATTCTAGCATGTGATTCTCCTAATCTGCTTCACATGCGCTCCCGTCTAGCTTTGTTCATCCTCCGGCCATGCACCAGGCGGCGCTGCATCATCTTGTTCCTCCTCTCCATCATCATCATCACCATCATCACCATCAGTCCTCCCACCCACACGAAGCATCTGCATCAACGTCCTCAGGAGACCAGGCTCGCTGCCCCAATTCATATGAGCCTCGATATCTCGCTGCAGTTCCTCATCATCATCATCCGCTCTCAATGCCCTGATTTCCTCCTCATCATCGTCATCGCCATCGTCGTCTCCCCAACCGAGATTGTTCATCATTCCAATTCCAGCACCTTCTGCTCCTGCGCCTACGCCGACCCCTGCTGCCGCAGCACGTGCGTGCCGTCTGGCCAGGAGATTCTGCATCCTGGCCAGCATTTCGTCCGTCTGCCCTCTGGACTGCTGTATCCTCGCCCTCCACGGCAACTGTGTGGCTTCTCCCGTGAAGATGTTGTCCTCCTCGGGCGGCGGCAACGGGTCGAACTCGTAATTCGGTTGGCTGTCAAGGAGATGGCGCGGTGCAACGGCAAGCAGGGATGTTTGGCCCTCGAGATAAGCCAATCGAGCGGAGCCCAGATCAACGGCGGCATCCTCTGCTGGGAGGGACGACACGTCGACCTTGGCTACGCTCCGCGCCACCTCTTGCAGAAGGCTCGTGGCTTGTGTGTTGTTCCACAGGTCCCTGGCCTGGTGTATGTACAGCTTTACCCAGAACGATCGCGCATCTGTCGTGGCGCTGATGCCCCAGACGGAAGGCGGAGCGTCGAGGTTCAGCTCTTGGAACAGGGCGCAGTACAGCCAGGGCACCGCCCGCAGACCCGTCTCCAGGAGCTCTCGGGCACCGGCTGCGTCGCTGGCCTGCAGCTTGGCCAGGACCAAGCTCTGTCTCAGGTAGACATCGCCTGGGTGGTGGCCTCCGCCGTCGCCACCGCCGTCGCCACCGAGCTCGTCCATCTGAGCCATGAACTCCATGAACCACGTGGCTTCGTATGCTCGCAGAGCCAAAACGTGAATGTAATGTCTCATTGCAAACGGATCGCTGGGGTCAAGCGCGTACAAGAGCTTGGCCCATTCGAGTGCCGTTCGGTACGTCCCCTTGCGGATCAAGCTTCGCAGGTAGTGATAGCCCGCGAGCCAAAATTGGCGATTCTCCGGTCTGCGAAAGTCGAGCCGGGCCCTGCCCTGCTCCATGTCCTGTCTAAACGCCGATGTCGTCACTCTTCCAAACGTGAAGAGCGCTCGCTCGCACAGCTCTGCCGCAAGAGCCATGTTCTGATCCTGCTTTGCAACACTGCTCACTTGCAGCAACGTCGAAACGTGATATGCTATTCCCGTACAATATTAGCCAAACATGAGTTTCTTTCCCTTTCCCCCACGCCCATCATCAAAAGTCCCCTGCATAGAAGAACAGGGCATAGAAAGAATATTAGACATGGGAGAAAACAAAAGAAGAGAAAACGTACGGACTTCCTTCAGCAAATGCACCATCCCCATTGCATCCCCAATCTGCACAAAGGCGAAGAAAACCGACTGCACAGCATCATACTCCTTGTCATGCACATACACATATTCCGTCGACAGCCCATCCGGCGCCTGGCCAATCCTCACCATGGTCAGCCCACCTGTTGATTGGCGCGGCCAGTGCTCTCTCCCCTGAACGAAAACGTTGCGTCGTAGCGACACCTCCGGCAGCCTCTTCGCACCCGGTGGTTCTCGTAAGAAGGTCTCCAGATCGACCTGCTGTGGCATTCGCTGGCGGCGCCGGTTGCCCTGCTCGTGCTGCTCCTCTGCATTGGCAGACTCTATGACTTCTCGGCCGAACAGGATTCGCATCTCGTTGATGGCCCGAAGGTGGTACGTGCTGATCGAGAGAAGCTCGTCCATCCGCTTCCGAGGACCGAGAAAATCCCTGTCTTGGCCTTGCTGTCCTGACCATCGGCCGTCCTGGTTGGGGCTGGCACCCAGCTGGAGCTGTCTGATGGCTCGCTCGATCTCGTCCTCGTCTCCGGACTCGGCGTTCGGCCCGGATCCCGCGTTGGTGGCAGCATCCGGCCTTTTGTTCTTCTTGTTCTTCTTGTTCTTCTTCTTCTTCCGCCTGCCCTTGTTCGTACTGGGCATCGGGTCGGTGGCCGCCGGCCCTGCCGGGTCAGCTAGGGATACACCAGCATCGTCGTCATCCTCCTCCTGCTCGACCTCTGCTTCTGCGTCGCCGCCGAGAGCCGCAAATAAGTTTGCTCGAGGCTCGACGGCCGGACCGGCGGGTTCGTCCGCGTCGTCGCTCTCTTCTGATCCATGTTGGTCGGCTTGTCGAGCTCTTTCTAGCTCCCTTTGCTGCTGGAGTTTGCGCAGCTGTCGGCTGGACATGGCTGCGTCGTGTGGGAGGGCGCCCAACAATGTTCTAGCAATTAAAGATTCAGTCGCGAGCTCTTCTATGGCCCATAGAGCATAGGTTAATTTTCCTCTGCCCGATCTGGGCGGCTTTTGGTTTATTGAGAACAAGACATGAATGACGTGCCCAGGAGCTTTTGTGTAGTCAAAGGATCAGTGCGTGGCGTCGCGGAGCAGGATTTTTGTGTCACACTGGCCAGCATGACGTCTCAGACGGTGGGGTTGAGGAAAGCTGGCCACTGCACACGTCGTGTCACCATCACTTGAGCATATTGCTTCCGGCGTTGCAAGGAACATTCCATGCCAGATTGAGATCCAAACAGCCAGATCGCGAAATATTCCGCTTGCCTTCACAATTCAGTCACACAATTAATTTTACATGTGTGCCCAACGTGGCTTGACGGGTATATTTTCTATGCTGCAGAACAAGCCTCCATCAAGGCACTGAGCCCTCGGACAGATCCATGCATGCAATGGAGATCTCGCCCATGGACCAGTTTCTGACACCTCGCGCCTCAGCATGTGCAAGCATCACGCAGTCAAGGCGCTTCTGCGGTGGCCATTCAAACCAAAGCCCCATCCATTCCACCGTGCCAACGTCTCATAATTCACGTAAACCTGCCTTAAGTTCTGCATAAATCCAAACTCCTGTCCCTTTTTTCCTTGAGGTCAATAATCAATAAAAAAACCCTGGCGTCCTAAGTCCCCTTCAACCGTATTTGAATACGGTGATACCAACCTGCAACTAGTCGCTTGAACCACAAAGCGCCAAGATCCCATATATGTTGTTACATAATCAAAGGCCAAACAGAATGAGGTAGCAAGGAGAACAGAATGAGGATATAGAACTGAAGATGCCATCTTCAGATCTGGGATGATGCGTTTCAGCCATGGTACTTCGTCTTCCGGTTGGAGTCCATAATTCTGTCGCTGATTAGACGACAGCCTATGATAGACCGAGAAATGCCAATTCTTCATGAACATACGGCCGCCTGTCTTTTCCTCGAAACTAATGATTGGCGGTGGTGGCTTGGTACAGAGAATGGCTGCCTCCTCGTCCGCCTCGGTTGTATCCTCCTCTACCACGTCCACCGCGGCCTCGACCGCGGCCGCGATAGTTGCGATATCCCCCGTCAACGCTGCCCTGCCCAAAGGTCTCCATGTTTCTGCGCTGCTCCTCGCCTCTCCATTCACGACCTCCAGGCTTTTGACTATTATTTTCGGCCCTGTCCTTGGCCTCGCTAGAAATATTGTCAAAGAATGATCTTGATTTGTTGTAAGGATTGCTGCCCGTGGTGTCTGACTCGGGCTCTTTGTGAGCAGGCTCGCCCGAGGACTCAATGGTGTCACCACTAGCGATAGCCTCCTTGGCGATATCTTCTTTATTAAATTTAGCATTGGCTTGTGCGAAATCAAAGTCAGAGTCCGGAACTTGGACCTTGGGTGCGCCACCGGGCCGTCCACCGCGGCCGCGGCCGCGGCCGCTCGACGATCCCTTGTTTGCATTGACTCGCATCTCGTTTACCTTGCTTGTCAAATTGTCCATGGCGGTAGTTCCGCTGTTTCCAAGCTGCGCCATCGCAACGGCAACGGCAGCTCTGGCCGCACTGGTAGCATCTTCGACACTGACAGGCGGTGCAGTTGACGATGCCTTAGGGCCAGTAGGACCCGATTTGCCGGCATTGGGAAGTTTGAACGGTTTGGCGGTGGATCCAGCGAGAGGTAGCGCCGGGGCAGGCCGGTTGTTTCCACTGTTCTTCGCAGTGGCGGGGCCAGAGCCGTTGTTCAGGTTGGAAGCGACAGCCTTCACTTCTTCCGCGGACGGCTTAGATTCTACTGGTGGGTTTGGCACATTGGGAGCTTGACGCGCGCCTTGAGCGAGAGACTTAGGCTCCGTGGGAACGGATCCAGATGCTTTTGCTTGCTCTACGCCTGAAGCCGGTTTAGCGTCTTGTGCAGGGCCCCCATTGCCACCTCGTTGCGGACCATCGGGACCTGCTGGGCCGCCGGGGCCGGGAAACTGAGGATTGTTCCATGGCGCAGGGGCCCCAGGAGGGAATCCTTTACCAGGAGGAAACCAGCCAGGCGGAGGTGGGTAAGGAACTCCAGTGAAACCTGTGACAGGCATTTGGCCAGGACCACCGCCCCGAGCCCATGAGCTAGGGGGTAGTGGTCCCCCATAGAAGTTGTTATGAGGCGCGTAGGGAGGGTGATGTCCAGCAGGTCCCGGGAGGCCATTCTGGCTTTGCGGTTGCTGCAAAGGTGTATCTCGGGCTCGAGCCTGTCATGTCATGGTCAATATTGTGCTTTATCCTTAGCTTTGTGTCTTTCTTTGCTAAGACAAAGAGTATAAGAGGGAATCCATGATCAGAAGGAAGGCAACGGAAGTCTCGACATTGTTTTTTGCGCTTTCCGCCGTGACAATAGGTTTACATCCGCAATATTTCATCATTATGGAAGAAGGGGATACAGATGGGGAGTATCAAAGTGGCAACGCACAACACTTACTCCTACAATAGCAGGGTCGTCAGGCATTGCAGGAGCCTTTGTCTCCTTCATACCAGGATGCTCTTCGATTCTTAAATCCTTCACGTCGCTGCCACGGAAAACAATGTACTCGTAGACTTGGTCGGAGGAGGCAATCTCCTCTTCTGGTCGGCCCCTTCTTCCCTCTGTACCGAATGACCGGACATTCTCCAAGGACACCGTTGACTCGTCCGAGTTGATTTCATGAAGGGTTCCAACATAGCTGAATTGCGAATTAGCCGACGCAAGTGAGCCATCACTTAGCTAAGGCGCATACCGAATATCGCTCTTGGATATGAGAGAGATACGAGAGCTGCAAGTCAGAGTCAGTATGCTGAAAAATCTCGAATCGTCCAGTTGGCGGCGTACCCAAGGAATTCAGACATGGCTGCGGAGATGCCACGTTAAGCACGTAGCAAGCTGGGTAAGAAGAAAGCGATAGCAGAACAAGTGGGAATGAGAGCCCGTAGCAAGAAACGCGAGCAAAAATACAAAAGAAGCCGACGCCTAGCAACATAGGCGTGCGACGTGGTGGCACGGAGTCGAGGAATGAAGAAGATGAAGATTGGGTGCAGAGAAAGCGAAAGACTTGCGTTGTGGTAATAGACGAGCGTCTGGAGCTCCTCCCGGAGTTTTCTCGGTTGTGGCCCCACAGAGCTAATCTATGGAGGGCTGGCGAGGGAGCTTTCCGTTTTTCTTCTTGAACCTCACGATAGTATGAAAGAAGCGGACAACTCTCTCTCCCATGTGAAAAATTTTCCATCCCCGCAGGTGTTAGTGCCGCGATAAGTAAGGTCTGCTATGCAAGCCACTTAGCCGCGCATTGGCTGTTGGAGGTATCTTTGCACTAATAGCAACCTGGAAGACCTTCGTCATGGTTTAAGTTTCTTGAAATGCAACGCTCCCGGCCAAATCACAGGATCTCCAATGCCTCTCGAACCAGGATATTCGAAGGCATAGAAGCTAGCTAGCTTCCAATCAACTATGTCTATCAGCAAGGTCTTTCCCTGATACAACATTGCACTTATTCTAACCTTTTATCAATAAAGATTATACTGCAACTGAAAGGTTGCTTATGCAAGTGATGCCTTACGACTATATTAAGATATCGCAGCTCTGAGAGGAATATAGTATGCCGATACAGCGCAGGTGGATGCCCTAACTCATATCGAAGCAAATCTTGCTGGCTACTAGTCAGAAAAGCAATTCACACAAACACAAACACTCGCGGTTTGCTCTCAAAAAAATTGTTCACGCGGCTTTTCATCTGCTTGCACTTTATGACACAATTCGGAGGACAAGACGATAAATTGAGCCTTCGTGGAATGGCAGATACTAGAAGGGCCATGGCAAGCCATATTCGATTAACATAGAGCCTGCTGCCTGGTTCTCTGAACTCCTGGGACGAAAAAAAGGTCTGACTCGCAAACGTAGAAAATTGTCGTTGCTCTCGAGAAAACATCCGTAATCTTACTCAGACAAGGCTGTCTGTACCTATAACAAGAAAGAACAGGAAAGAGAAAACAAAACTCGGATTACTCGTCGCCCATGCAGAACCGAAACTCCGAAATATGAACAAATCCTCAACGGAACTTGCTGAAGATGACCGCAATAATCAAAAGAACCAAGACAGCAATGATAGAAATGGTGATAACCCGATTTGTAGCCATCCTGTGACCACCGTAGTTAGTATATACCTGGAATCATACCGGACTCAAGCAACGGAGTGGCTCATTACCTGCGAGCCATGCCTCTCAGGGTCTTCACGCTTCTGTCGACGTAGCCCTCGCTGTTCAAGAGCACATTTTGAGTATGCTGAATTCTGTTGCGCTGAATCTCTAGGTCGGCAAGCGTGCTTGCTCCGATTGCCTCAGTTTCATGTGCCAGAGCCTGACTTGCCTTGAGGCGCTGTGTACTTCTGTCGAGGCGGTCTGTGCCTGATAGAAGTTGCTGCCGTTGCTCCAGATGAGCATCAGATGATCCAGCTGGCTCATCTGTGTATCTTGTCCCAAAAAGGGCTGCACGGTCGGAGGCAAGACCAGCCAGCTTTCGACGTTGGGCGTCGACATCGGCTTCGTAGTTGCGGAATCGCTGATTCACCTTTGCGCGCGACGAGGTCGGAATATTCTGCTTCTCTAGGCGCATAGAATCCAACTTTCAAGGGAACATATATTAGCTCGTGCCGAACTGCATGTGGATAGATGAAAAACGTACGAGCTCATCCGCTTCCTCTAGGGCTCTCTCGGCCTGTGAGACTGCACTTTTGCGAGCCTCACCCGATAACTCGGGAATCTGATCCAACTTTTGCAGAAGATCAGCCTGTACAAGTTTCAGCTCAGCCTCGTATGAGCTAAAAAGCTCAGAGCCGGCTTCGGCATCGAGAGGATTCGACATGCTGGCGAGTGGAGAGTATAATCGAGAAATGTCGGAAGCAGACGAGACAAATGAGTGGTGTGCAGTGACGGGTTGATGGATCGAAGATGCGTTGGTCACATCCGTTTGACCTTGCCGTATCCGTACCAGCTAACCAGCCTCGCGATGTCACAGGCAGCTGCTTCGCAAGTTGGGGGGGCTCTTCTGGAGACACCGCCACAGCAGCATTCACGTGAGAGGTTATTAAGCCAGGCCTGGTTCGTGCGCCCAAATCATGCCCCACAATTGCAGTTCTTTGGGTCACGAATTGAAAATTCTCTCCTTTTCTTCTTCAAAGAAAGTTGAATCACCCCGGGATCGAAGAAAATAGGCTGAGCGTCGTGAGCTCTGTTCACAGTGGCGCGTAGTTGTATTAACCGGGCAGATGGATGCGGAGCAGATTCTCGAAACTCTTCGCACGGCGCTTCTAAGAATTGGCGACTCGTACCAACGTTGACCGATCCCGTTGAGTGCTCGACATGATAATCAACTAGCAGATGTTGTAGAGTTGATTTAGTGATTGGCCCCAAGACAATCAACCCGAAAGATGTTGCTTGTTTGTTTTCGGTAGCATATTCCGGAACATAATGCCTGCCTGCCTGCCTGCCTGGGAAGCCGTGACAAAACTGATGCAAGCACGGCTGGTCCCAATAACTGGGGAGGCGACAGTCTGGGCGAGACAACAATTGAGCACCAGTAGCTTGGAGGTCAAGTTTGATGGCAAAGGCTGTGGCTAGGCTGCGAGAGCGCTGGTTCTTTGAGAAGTGCTGTAACAGCGGGTGGTGTTACAGAGCATACCCCAGCCACCAGATGCATTAATTTCAGTACATATTCAGTGCATGCTGCTCAAGTGCTGGGCTAGGGCCAGCGGATTTAGCGACCTGTGCCTGGCTCTGATGGGCTCTGATGCCAGCAACATCACCCCAACCATGGCCATCAGTGCCAAGCGCTTGCCCACAACCTCTAGTCAGTTGCGTGCAGTCATAATAGCACATGTACAGCACAAGCCCGCCAAATGTTGGGCGTTGAGTGTTGAACGCTGAGCGTTGAATCTCCGACGTCACCTCATTCCTGGCTTGGACAGTGGCAGCCTCGCTTATCCGAGTCAGACCAGACATTTGACGACGCTATGGATCCAAAAGCATTCGTGTTTAGTCATGCGTGCCATCGTGGCATGACTACGGAGTACCTGCCGTCTCCTAGCATTTGTCGTTTCTGTCCACATTTTGCAACCTGGCAAATCTTGTTCCATTGCAGCATTGGGGGGTATTTGTCGAGCGAGTCTTCTTCGTGCCAGCCCCTCCGCATCCGTTCTCCCAAAGTCGCAAGCCATGACGAGGCCGCAACACACGTAAGTTTGGGTCCCAATTCTCCAGTCGCATCTACTGTAACCCTATGCCTGCATCGTGCAGCCTGGCGTCGCATTTCCCAATATCATTGGTCGAAACAGTCCCGGCCGTGCCCTGCATCGGATTTATCATATGGGACTGCTCATCGTTCGCGGGTTTATTTTGCTGGTTGTGTAGATATCAGCTCCAGCATGTGAAATGCCCCTCCTTATCAATCAATGCCCAGCATCTCCAAGCTCAATGGCATTCAGTCACTTCACATTCCTTCTCTCAAGCATTCCCCAAAAACTCCAGGAGTATCTCCAATGAGCCGCCAAGTTAACCCCTCGACCAGAAAAAAGGTGGCCATCGTTGGCAGTGGCTGCACCGGCATAGCTGCTTTATGGGCGTTGAATAGAACCTACCACGATGTCTATCTGTACGAGGCTGCAGATCGACTGGGCGGTCACGCCAACACCGTGCAATGGAAGGTAGGCAAGTATTCGACCGCCGTCGATACTGGCTTCATTGTGCTTAACACAGCAACCTACCGTAAGCATTGGGCCAATTCGCCACGCCATGACTTTCCAAACATCTGCTAAGACTGGTCACAGCCAACTTCATCAATTTCTTGAGGAAGATCAATGTGGAAACTGAAAAGACGGAAATGACTTTTGGTTTTTCGAGAGACCATGGCCTCTTCGAGTGGGGCGGTGCAAACTTGGCATCGATATTTTGCCAGAAAAGAAATATATTCTCCTTGCGCATGTGGAGGATGATCTTCGATATCATCAGATTTAATCAATTTGCGCTTGACCTCCTTCTGAAGGAGGACGATGAGCAGCCACTCAGGGAAACCGACAGTCTTTCACACTCTCCTGATAGCGTCGAGACCATTGGAGAGTATCTGGCTCGGGAAGGCTATTCTGATGCCTTTCGTGATGACTATCTCATACCTATGACGGCGGCGGTGTGGAGCACAAGCCCAGACAAGTGCAGTCTCGAATTTCCTGTCTTGACACTGGTCCGGTTTCTGTAAGCCAACCGATTGATTGGATCGGCCCAAAGTTGGTTCTTTGACTCGACTAACAATACTCAACAGATGGAATCATCATCTTTTGTCTACCGTTGCCGCTCGACCAGACTGGTTGACTTTGAAGAACGGATCACAATCATATATTGATGCCGTCATGAAGGGCTTCCCTCCAAATCACCTGTTTCTCAAGACGCCCGTGAGAAGTCTGTCAAACGACGAAAACGGTCGGGTTGTGTTGCAGTTCGAGAATGGAAAGACGGATACTTTTGACCATGTAATCCTTGCCACGCACGGCGATCAGGCCCTTTCCATGTTAGGAGATTCTGCAACCAAGCAGGAGCGCAGCATTTTGTCATGTTTCCAAACTTCACAAAACGAGGCGGTCTTACATTCGGACTTGACACTCATGCCACAGAATCGCAAGGTCTGGTCCAGCTGGAACTATCTCACTTTGTCGTCGCCTTCCAAGGCAAACATTGACCAAGTATCCTTGACGTACAACATGAACATACTTCAGCACATCCCTCGAAATCCATTTGGCGACGTCTTTGTCACACTGAACCCTCTTCATCGACCCAAAGCTGCTCTCACAAAAGCGAGATTCTATTATTCACACCCATTGTACACCTCAGCAGCCGTCCGTGCTCAAAAGTTCTTATGCCACATTCAGAACAAGCGCGGAATCAGCTATGCTGGGGCCTGGACCAGATACGGGTTCCACGAGGATGGGTTTACCAGCGGCTTGCACATTGCCCAAGAGCATCTGGGCGCCAAGCTTCCCTTCGACGTCATAGACTCCACATATTGCCGCGGGAAAAAGCCAAACTTGGGTCTCTTGGATCACCTGACACGACTGTTCATCCTCCTCATCCAGGTCTTTATTATTCAGATCCCGGGACGGCTTTCTGGCCGCAATGCCAGACGATCGATAAAGCCTGCTCTGAACGGGGTTAAATCTAGGCGACTACAAGAATAGAAGTTTTTTCACTCCTGGTATATATGGACTTGTGCACAATAGCATAAGGGGGGTTGGACTGATACCGGTTTGGGAACGGCGCACGCTGGAAGCCTATTTTTCTCCCATGAATGACTCATGAATGGCGAAGTACTTACTGCTGTAATTTTTTTTGTAATAGTTTAAGAAATTACCAAGTTCATCTTTTGACGACATCCTTGCGAGCCAACGCATGATTCAAGAATTTGGTGCATCTATTCACTTTGAACCCCGCATGTATTGTATAATACAGTGTGTCTTTCATATAATTCAATTCTCAGGATGGTTGTGCATCAACAACGACTTCCAACGTCAAAGTTGATCAACCTCGGAACTTCTAATGCCACATGTGAACACACATAACTATTGACTCTACCACAGCAGAAAAGTACAAAATACTCACAAGAGCGAGTCCCAAAGACAGTCCAAAGAAACAGCCTTAGCTCTGCAAGACATGTGGACCCACACCTCTCACACCTCCCACGGTCATCATGTCCCATGTCGACAAGGAAAATAGCTCTACTCTGTCCATCGCGATTACGCCGTTCAACCACAATGAACTACACACCAAACCTCAGGCGCCACTCAGCGCGTGCAGCTTCATTGCAGTGGTCCTGTCTGTTTTGCCGCGCAGCTCGACCACGACCGTCCGAGGCCAACCGTTTCAACACATTCCACCGCAATGCCTCAGCCTCGATGCCACGACGAGCCCAGCATCAGCAGACGGCGCCCTCGATGGAGCAAATCCAAGCTTACTACCACCGTAAGAATCATACGGTGGCGTATGTTTCCCCCCATTACCCCAGTCATGCTCTCTTCCTCCTCGGCTACAGCGTGCTAACAGATGCTTCGCCACAGCTATTACACCCTCAGCGTCATATTGGGAACCATCGCCATAGCCTACGGATCCGTGCCCCTGTACAAAATGGTATGATATCCTTTCGAAACGCTGTCGAAAGTCGAACAAAGCTCTAACTGGGCTTTCGTAGATTTGCCAAACCACAGGCTGGGGCGGCCAGCCCGTCCGCGCCCACGGAGGCCCCTCGGACGGCAGCGACCTTTCCAGCCGTCTCGTACCCGTCACATCTGCCAACCGCATCAAAGTCACCTTCAACGCCTCCGTGTCCGACGAGCTTCCCTGGAAATTCACCCCTCAACAGCGCGAAGTGCGCGTCTTGCCGGGCGAGACCGCCCTGGCCTTTTACAAGGCTTCAAACCGAGGCGACAAGGACATCATCGGCGTGGCGACGTACAGCGTCACGCCGGCACAGTGCGCGCCGTACTTTAGCAAAATCCAGTGTTTCTGCTTCGAAGAGCAGAGGCTCAATGCCGGTGAGGAGGTGGACATGCCCGTGTTCTTCTATCTGGATCCGGACCTGTTGAACGATTTGAATATGAAGGGCGTGGAGACTGTCACGCTCAATTACACTTTCTTCAGTAAGTCGACTTTTGTCCGATTCTGGAGCAGATTCAGATTTTATACCAGCTTAGTTGCTGACCGTCTATCAACAGAGGCCCGATACGACAACAACGGCAGATTCAAAGCTCCTGGTGTGCTGTAGAGGCTCTCAATCAGCTCTTAAATAAGAGGAGAAACCCCTCAAGGATGCGTAGATATATTTTCGGGGATATTTTCTGTACAATAGTAGGGGCGGAAAATGTAGACTACTCTCATAGCATTGTACCATATTTAAAAGCAGGTAGCGCATTTCGGAAGCCACCCATTGGAAATCATGAACACTATATACTATAGAACTACATAAGTCAGTCCACGCTTGTAGCATAACCCCAATATAACAGCAATCCTCATTCGGTCAGTCATAATTCCTAAATTTACAAAGGCATCTGCATCCGGTTTAGCTCCCTTCACGCATCGACCCAGCCAACCACCATTCACCACCCTTACCCGAGTCAAAAATTCATCACGTGTGCCCCACCGCTCGCCTAATTTCCGCCCACAACCACTTATTCATTCCACCACCAGTTTTCTCGCCTTGATCCCTCCTCTGTCCGACTCTTCATCCTTTCCTTGTCCCTTACTCTGTCCCCAATTACCCTTACAATGGCCAAGGTCAGCAACAGTACGTATATTCTGCTCTGCGGAATTTCTCGCAGCGCAATTAATTTACTTTCCCTTCTGGGACGGGGAATGACCTATCTAACTCAACTACATAGACGTTTCGGCTTCTCGCCGCAAGAGCCGCGCCGCTCACTTCAAGGCTCCCTCCAGCCAGCGCCGTGTCATCATGAGTGCCCCCCTCAGCAAGGAGCTGCGTGAGAAGTACAACGTACGATCGAGAATCATTGAAAAAAAAACCATGTTGCGCAACTCGCTAACTCTCCGCAGGTTCGCAGCATCCCCATCCGCAAGGACGACGAAGTGTCCATTGTCCGCGGCAGCTACAAGGATCGCGAGGGCAAAGTCACCTCTGTCTACCGTCTCAAATACGTCATCCACGTCGAGCGCGTCACCCGCGACAAGGCTTCCGGCCAGTCTGTCCCCATCGGCATTCACCCCTCTAACGTTGTCATCACCAAGCTTAAGCTTGACAAGGACCGCGAGGACATTCTGGCCCGCTCCAAAATCGGCCGTGAGCTTCGTGCCAACAACAAGGTCTCCGCTTAAATGCGTAGTCCGAACCACCTAAAAAAATATCAATCCTTAATAAAATCAGGAGAAACGACAATTCGCAATGAGACATTGGGACAAAAAAGAATCAAGTTTAGCAACGGAATGAGCATGATACTCCGGGCGTTTTTGCATACCTGCTTTTTCAACATTTGAAATGCAGGTTGGGTCAACGGCAGGGTAGATGAACTGAGAATTTCATTCTCAATGGCCATTTCACCAATTTTGTGAAATGCTCCATGGGAGGCGTTTCCCGAAGTTGTTCTGCCCGCTGTCTCATTGTGATACGATGGTTCTGAGATCGGACGATCTAGAGTCCATAACTTCTTCATTGCACACTGCGGAATGTGTATGCCCCCCTTCCAACAAATCGTAGACCTGTCTGAACGACAAGTAGTATCGTAGAGAACATTCCCGCCAGGAAATCTCCGCGTTAACCACCAAGTCGATGGTTTTCGAGGTATACGACTGGCGAAGAAAAAACCAAGTAGGAGGTATTCGTACTATCACCAGTCTTCTACTCTTGCCCGAAGATTTCCGTAGGAGGGCCTTTGCTCCGTGAAGATGGAAATTTGATGGTAAGGCACAAGCCAAGCAGAAATAGTTTGCAATCCAACCAGTCGTAATAACTGCTGGCACTCGTCACCAGCTAGGCAATTTTTCGAACCAAGAATTCATGATGGGATCCCAAAAGAAAAAAAAAAACAATTACAAATACGGGTCGTGGTCTATTGTCTATCGGTTCTGTACCCTCTGGGGGCAGATAGCTAGCTCTACTCTACAGTTAATTTCTGTGAAGCTCAAAAAATACATCTGATTGCCTGCTGTTATCCTCTTCCGACTGCTTCGTTGGCAATTGACGGATCTTGGTTCCGTATCTGGCTGAAGCACGGCAATTTATGCCTCGTGCTGAAAAAGATTGACAGGGAAAAAAGAAAAGAAAAGAAAAGAAAAGAAAAAGAGAGAGTGTGAGAGACAGCCAATTCCATTTTCGTTTGTCCTTACCATATCGACCCTCCGATATATGTGTATCCATATTTTAATGGTCCGAGGGCCATGGCAATTTGAACGACGTAGCAAGATAATCAATCTCTGCGTTCATGTAAAAATACGCACCCCTGCTCAGGGGTCCAACTCAAGCTGGCTGACGAAGTATAGCCAAGTTCAAGATGTAAAATATACAACAGCTGACTAATGAGCTGACAAGCTACTCATACAGTAAGTAAGTATGAAAGCAATAAAGTATGCTCCATCTAGAGCTTCTTTTCTTTCAGATTGCGGCCGCCAATAGCTGGCAACGCACCCAAAATAACGCCAATGACTTTGTCGTCATCGGTGGTTCAAGTGTCAGCAATGGCCAGTTTGTTGTCTTTGACTCCAGATATAGCTGATGCCCGTTCTTGAAGTCTCTCGGTGCCACAACTTGACGTGATCAAGTCGTCGGCGTTAGAGAATTTGGATAGCGACGACTTTGGAGAAATGGAAACACTGGCAATGGCAGGCGCAAGGGATGCGGTAGCGTGACCAGCATAATTGGGCAACACCCCTCGAGCTGTCGTGGAAGAAACTGTGCCAGGAACAGCTGTGGCACTCGTTTTATTGCGCTTCCATACGCGCTGCCATATATCGTGTCGACTCTTGCTGAATTACACGTGAGTAATTGAGCATTCTGGACGCATTTTAACAGATCTTAACTACTTACCCATTGGCAGTCATGAACTTTCTGCCGCGAAACAAAATGTTTGAGCCGTCCTCGCTGTCGTCTGACGACTTGTCTTTGCAACCGTCCATGGATGAAGTAGTCTGCTGGCTCAGGGCCTTGCGAAATTCGCTGTACCCGTGCTCAGATGAGCTCTGTTGAATATTCAACGATAACTCCAGTGGCGCCTTTGTACCATCTATGTACTCGGAGTGACTTGTCCCCCCAATTGCGCAGCGTGAGGGACGTTGACTGGACTTTCCGAGAGACCTGAAGGGATCAGTGTCTTGTTTTGGAGTTTTCAGTGCATAATCCGGTCCAACATTGCCAGACGGAATCAGAACTATGGATGCCTTCGCGGTCGGACTTGAAGTCTGTCTCTCACTTTTGACGGGGGATGGCGGATAAAAGTCTTTCCCATCGAACTTAGGCAAGCCCTTTTGCAAATGATGCGGTGCGTTGCCCCAATACATATGACGAGCACGCAGTTCATCTTCAGTTAGGTCACGACCGTACGTATAAGCATGTACATTGCCTGATTCTGATTTGACATCATTGAGAAGTTGTCCAATCAAGTAAGGCTTCTTAGAAAGCAGTTCCGATTCAGTCAGGTCCGAAGGCCGAGCTGCTACAGGCGGTACAGACTCATTGTCCTCCGTGTATGAATTCGAAGAAACGCTGAAAGTCGTCCTTACAGGCACTGAAACGGTACTATCTGCTCGTGGACGGAATGGAGGTGCAAGCGCTGCACCAGCTGGTAGCGTCGAGGGGCGTTTCATAGGCTCGCAGTCTTCTGACGATTCTGGTGTGACCTTAGCAGAAACTGGAGCAGATGCCGACTTGACTTGCTTTAGCGCAGAGGAGTGTCGCGAGTTGACCAAATCTCGGCTTTTATGAGGTTTTCCTGGTTGCCCGTGGCCTGATGCACTCTGTGATACCGAAGATTGACTGGAGTCTCGTTCTGATTTTAAGTCATTGCCTGTTGTGGAAGATGAATTATTCCCATTGTCACGTGGGGTTGAGCTACTAGCATCGGTCTGGTGCTCGTATGTTGGGTAATGGGTTTGTTCACTTTCGAGTTGAGCTTGTAGGTTCTTTTCAAACTGCTGAATATGCTGACGAACCATTTTTGCCTGGGTCTCCATGCCCTTTTCATCAATCTGATGCTTGTTGTACTGCAGTTGATCTTCGAAGTATCTGAGAGACGATCGAAGCACTTCGATCTGTTTCTTAGTGATATCACTTGGCCGAATGGAAGAGACTGGCACAGGAGAGCGCCCGGCTGTGCAGGGGGTGCTGGATGAGGACGGTACATGAGATTGTACCTTCGGATCAAGCTTCACTGGAGCTGGATTCGCCATGGCGGGTAAGGTGAAGCGTGGAGGCATCACCGCTGGAGCACCCATTCCCGAGAGTGGAAATGATGAAAGTGATGGCATGCCGTATGGGTAGAAAGAGCCACTAGCAGGCATTACCCATTGGCCGTTAAAGAAGAATGGGCGGCTCTGGTCGAAGTGCTCTGGCGGAGAAATACGGACAGGGTTTGGACTGGTAGAGACGCCGGCTTCACTTTGCTTCTCGCTTGTTCCACATTCTGCAGATGGCTTTGGGGTCGACTTGACAGGATGAGTCTGTGGCAGGTTTGGAGGAAGCATACTGAAGGTATTGCCCATTCCCAGGCCCATCTGCCAAGGCATCATTGCAAAGGGCGGATGTCCGGCCGCTGCAACTGGAGAGTGCACACTTGGGACGAATCCCGGGAAGAACGGAGGGAATGGCCCATACACAGGATGCGGCATTGTGCCTGTAAAAGGAATTCCTGGCGCATCTCCGTAAATAGAATGACCAGCAGTACGGGGCATAAACGAGCCGTCGCTTCCTGGTCTGTCTTTTGACCACTTCGCCGTGGGTGAAGATGAGCCGCGTGTGTTGGGAACGATTCGTCCTCCAGCAGTAACACGGACATGAGTCGGGGAGACGACTGCCTTGTAGAACCTTTGGAACCCTTCGTCCTTTTGGGCGGAAAGGCCAGGCGGAGCTCCGATCGGTTGGTGTTCTCCGTGCTCCGATTCGGTCCGCCCCCGGTATTTCCATTCAGCATCTGTTCCGTCAAGTTGGCGGACGGGGGACTGTTCAAGCGCGACCTTGATGTCTGCATTTTGTCCTAAATTCTCTTCCTCAATAAGGGGAAGAGCCCTTTCCGGCGACATGCGGAATATCTCCCCTGTCAATGAATGAGCAATATCCTCTTACAAATGGGGGAAGGGCCTGTGGCGTATTATATACATACCTAGATCACCGTCTTTGTGCAGTTTGTTGAAGAGTTTGTTGTACAGTTCTTGGCTGGTAGAGACTTGTCTCATCCGTAATAATTCACGGGGGGTGTAGGTTCTGGAGACCATTTTCACGTCCACAAAAGCAAAGAAGAGGAAGGAGCGATGGTTCTCTTTTGATTGCCAAATGAATAGAGTAGGGAAATTGTGCGACTTGCCCGCTATCCGTATATTGGCTTGTATGAAAGTCAGAATAGGTGCTACCTGTGACCAAAGCTTGCTGCCGTCAGTAATCTTTTGTGCTTCTAGCTGAGACCGAAGGAACCGAGACAATTCATTGAAAGATGGTCGAGACGGAATTGAATTCATCTGCTTTCCCAAATCCACGGTGACTTGAATACAACGATGATAGTTGTGTAGCAAATTATATCGAATAAGAGGGGTGGTCGTTGGGCTCAATTGGTGATCACATTGCTGAGCGGCGAAAAGGCAACGAAGGATTCTTTTTGTCCTCTTTGACCTTGTCAAGACCATATTGAAGTCTCTTCATGTATGTCCCCCAGGTAACTTAAAACAAATGTAATGGTAGTTGGGACGCCAGAACTGATGACCGTCATGCAGGGAGCAGTCGACGGGGTAGGAGAACTCAGACGTCTGTTGTTCCACCTGTTTTCAGAACCCAAGAAGGTGGCAAATAATCAGGAAGGTCTATCACTCTGGTACTCCTGAATGACAAACAATGATAATGACCAGCATGTCTTTAGAGTCGATATGACAAACAATCGGCTAGCCAAGGCGGGAGACGCTGGGAAGGGTGATGTGTGGAATGAAGAAGAGTTGCAATGAAAGAGCGAGAGTTTTGGGAAGCGGACGGTTAATAAAAAGAAGAAAGAAGAACTCACGCAACAGTTTGTTTAGAGAGCAACCCGCGATCACTACGCATACGGGACTCAGACTGGCATATCCCCTCGATCTATTCAGGTGGACGCAAGACGGCAGAGCGGACGGAGCAGAGACGAGGGTTTTCGGAAACGATGATGGCAGTGATGGTTGATCTGGCAAAAGAGGGAGAAAATCTGAATTATTGAGTGAGAATGTCAGCAAAACATCTCTTACTCCTGCATGAACAAATTTGGGTTGGCTGTATACCAGAGTTCGCGAAGAAAGTAGGTGCCACTTACTACGAACTAGGAGCGAAGGGGTTCGACAAACCACCAAATGGAAAGTGAAGCAAGAGCGGCGGACTTGGTGAACAGACTTGCGCATTCAGTTCCAAAGGTCCCCAATATGATGTAGAGGAACTGATTGGTCTTTCCCAAAGGAGCCGAGAAGGGCGTTGGGCAAGAAAGTATGCTCGGAGAGGAAGGAACAACCCATTCTAGAGCACGCCGAACGAGTAGAAGCGCAGTATTGCCTCCGGTTTGCACTGGTTCGAGACATGCGGACAAGACACCGAGAAAGTGAAAGAATAGAGTCATTCGACTTTTCCGCACTCTTTCAAGCATCAAAAACAATCATGCTGACTATGAAACCGTTATCGGCGAAAATCAACTTGGTGCCTATCCAACTTCTGCTCGTACTGGCGAACCCTGTCGGCGATGGCACACGATCTCCTAGAAACTTGGCCGCCAGGGGTAAATGGTTACGCCAAGATCCCGCATCAATTTACTGCCAATGAAGGTTCAGAGAAATCAGCGCTGCCAGGTGCGGACATGCACAATGAGATATCACGGGCTGCCATCCTCCCCAAACACCCCATTATGGTCGCCGAAATAGGAGCCATTGCTTGAATAAGAGTGATTATGAACCAGGGTCGTTCATCGTGATCACTTTCGGAAGTCAAGTGATCTCTTATTGTTGTTGTCGCCCCAGTTTTACAGATACATGTAGGTGCAGGATCAAGCGGAAGGCAAGGCAGTCGCATGAAGTTACAATTGCTTTCAGTGGACAGGAAAGAAAGTCTAGTATGGCTAACGTGTTATTTATCTCAGGGAATTGTCCAAAAACTTTTTTTTTTTTTTTTTTTTTTTTTTTGCGAGTATAGGATCTGCTAAAGCTGCCAGGAGGCGGGAAGCGCCATCTTTGTACCATCAATGTGGTGCCAAGAAGGTTGATGACGGCCTGGTCGCTGTGCTAGACGGGCGACTTATATCCAAAAAAGACAAATCCAAGGCAAACCCATCCCGCTGCTTGGCTCGTCACTTTCGCAGGCGAGCCTGGCGGACTCAGTGTCTTCGTTGGCAACTACATAGCTTGTTCGCTATCTGGCCTCCTTGGCCTTAGATATACGCCACTGCTCTACGTCCCTTCCAACTCACGGAATAAAAGACTTTCATTAAGACGAAAGAGATATTGATTCGCTCGACTAGCCCTGTTACCTGCAATGTGTCTATCTTATTGTAATAAGGCCTGATACTTGAAGTCATCAATCGAAATCAAGGCTTGACACAGCTGAACAAGACGACCGGGAAAAGCGGTGGTGGATAGGCAGGCGAGGACAGAAGATCGGATTACCTTAGTTTTGATCTGCGGAGAATACAGTAACTAAGATAAACTAATAGTTTGTACTCGTTAGGGGGCATATCTCTTTAAGGAGTAAATAGCCGCAGGCCTACATTGCTTAGGTCTGCTAGAGTGCCTAAGTCAGCTTCTAAAACGCGTGTCTGAAGGGGAAAAGTTACGTTGCTTCGCCTCCTAAGGCCACAGACTCAGTGTGCTTAAGCCTAAAGAGCCTGCCTCGAAAGCCTTCAAAAGAGCTCAGTCGCGGTGCCAATGCAGCTGTAAGATGTGCGATGTACCTCTTCGTGACGTAGATTGTTACTGATACTAATATTATAGTGTAAATTAGTATATAAGAAGAGGTACCTGCCAAACCCTCCTTTTGATTGGGCCACAATCGTTGTCGGTATTACAGTTGGAGCCATGTGGTCTTAAAGAGATAGGTACCCTTGTCATAAGCGAGTCGCTAGCCCCGATCCAGTTAGAAGCTGGAAAAATCAAGAACTGGCACAGGAGAACCAAAGTAACCCCGAAAGATCGGCCTACAATAAAGTCAGGTACAGATGGAAATCAAACACAGCTCAATTGTCTGTGATCGTGAATGCCATGAAGTCACCTCCTATTGTTCTAGCACCTTGCGCACTGCTGTGTAACCCGACCGTGCGCTCCGACGATTTTACGCGCAGCCGCATGGCCAAACAGCTCACACTACGGCGGCACAGAGGCAACGGCCCAAAGTGCCTGCTAACCCATCGAGAGAGAATTTTCTACCATAAATTGCTCGAATTCAAGAGAGGAAGAAAAACGTTTCCTATCCGCGGACGTGCCGTTGCCCAATTGAGTTTGTATATCCGCGCTAAGCCGGGCAAATGGCGGGCCCTTTGGCTAGGATCGGCGTGTCTGCCCTGGAGGTTCCAGTAAATCTCAGGTCCAGACCATGTGTGTGTATTGGTCCAGAGCGGAGCCAAAAAGGGTGTATTTTTAGCCAGAATAGCAGGCGGTGAAGCGTTTAGTATATACTCAGCATATGCAAGGTATATGCAGAATGCACAGTGTATTAGTGCGAATTGAACATTTTTATATTTAGTGGTATATACACTAATATCTAGTGGTATAGTGCTAGACGCTGGATCTCTTGCTTAGAAATTAATACTGTGTGATTAGCATATGCTATTCTGCCTAAATCTACACCCTTTTTGGCTCCGCTCTAGACCAATACACACACACATGTGTCTGGACCTGAGATTTACTGTACACCCTCTGCCCTGGCCAATCGCAGTCGAGAACCAGATCCAAGCCCGAGAGGGGGATGGATAAAAGCCGCGATAGTCCTAATGTATTGCTCAAGGGGAACGAGCCAAAACCTATTGCATTCATCAAGAGAGTATCAGGATATACAGCACGTTCGCAATTGACCTTTCTAGGCAAGTATATAACTAGAGTTTGCACCGAATCCAATTCCAGCCAGATCCTTCTACTTCCGTTGGCGCTGCCAGACACACACCAAGCAAGTATATTTACAGCCTCTTATCTTTCCACCCCCAAGTTACGAGCGGTTTGGCCTGATATCCACTATAGGACACCCTATGGCAAACAGGAAAAAAAACATACTCGGAAGCTGACATTCTTAGGACGCAAATACGTTTATAAACCACCACCAAAGTTGCCCCAAATGGCACCCATTACTCCCCACTGGCACCAGCCCTCTCACCCGACTATCCAGGAGGTGGTCGTCAACAACGAGCAATTCACCTCCAAGAGCTTATCGAAAGTGGCCCTTCCGCCATTCGCAGTATTTGCCAAGCTCACATTCCCGCCCTGCACCGTGGCCCAGGAACCTACCTATGCGACAGTACAGATGAGCAAGAACAGCCACCTGAATCTCAACAGCGACCTCTTGTACATCAATCACTCGTGTGAACCATCTCTTGTTAGTGAAATGGGCCTCTTCCGAAAAAAATAATAAAATAAAATAAAATAAAATAAAAATCCCAGTTTCCCGAAACGAGGTTGAGAAGACGAGAAAATGCGGTTGATTTCCTTCCCCTCCCCGCCATACCCACAAGTTGTTCTTGTCAGCAGGAGGTGTAGATGCCGGAGAGTCGAACCGCACATAGAGCAAGGCATGAAACCACAGCAATTAACATAGCGTGACGCCAGATCTTTGACGTGGGAAGCATGAACGTCCTCGTCGGACCAAAGGGCCTCCAGTCTGGCGACGAACTCACCGTCAGTTCCTTTCCCCCCTCCGCGTCCACCGACATGTCAAAGACCGTGCTCACGCTTCATCAAACAGTTCTTCTACCCTTCCACAGAGTGGTCCATGGCCCAGCCGTTCGCCTGTCTCTGCGGCCATGCTACCTGCCGCGGCACCATTTCCGGCGCCAAGGACATGACGCCCCAACAACTCGAGGGCGCCTGGCTAAACGGCCACATTCGCGAGCTTCTCGAGGAGCGGCACGCCAATGTCTCTTCCGTTCAGGACCCGACCTCCAAGGCCCTGCAGAATGCCCTCGTTCAAGCCGAAAAGGTCGTCGAGGCAGCTCGCCTTGCTGTCCGCACCTACGCCTCTTCTTCGCAGAAGTTGGTCGTGGCCAAGACAAACAGCATGGCGGACAGATTCGCAGCCAAACAGCACGTTGAATCTGCTGAGGGCCTGAACAGACGGGGCCCAACATCGAGGGAGCTTAGTGGTGAGATGGGAGGTGATACTGTTGCCTTGTAGAAGCGGTCGTGGTGGTGGGATGAAGCGACACATCATTTGCTAGACTATGAAACTTCAACTTTCTTCGTCGTTTAGCATTTCGCTCTTGATTCTGATGGTGGCATTCAACATGCCCTTGCGTTCTTCATAGATAATGTGCGGTTGCAACGGCTTGTGCTCTTTTTCGATACTGATCGTGAGTTCCACGTACATTGTCATATTCACCACTATGCTCCCCAGTGATGGGAGGAGTAAAGGTTACGTATACAATTCATTGCTCGTCATTGCATAATTCGTGAGTACAGTAAAGTACAGTACAGTATAGTACAGTATAGTACAGTTGAAAACCGACACTGAAGACATTCTATACGGGGTTGTTCTCTCTAGGTAATCTACTCATGCTTCTTGTCATGCTTCTTGTCATCCTGCTTCGTCTGTTGTTTTGAATCATCAGTGGACTTGGCATCCTGCCACCTGTTCCATGCACTCCTGCCCTTTTCTGTTCCCGAGCCACTACTATACTTTGCTTCTGTTTTCTCCCATTGCTCGCGCTCCTTGTGTCTTCGGGACTGGAAGGCGCGCACAAATTTCCATATCTCCGTGTCGGCCATGTTCCAGGCCTCTAGTGATGCTCGCAGCTTGGTCTCGTCGGTGGGTTTAGTCAGAGCAATGACTCTCTTCGCTTCGTCGATGAGTGGCTGTTCCACAGCTTTCTCCTCGGGCGTTACCATAGGGCCGTCATTGCGATGAGGTTGCTTATGTTGCTTGTCAGGCTGTCGATCGGCTGGGACTGGTGCTAAAGCTCGACCATCTGGTAAGCCCTTCTTAGGGATGGCAAATCCAAAGTACCAGCTCATGTCAGGAGGCATGTCCTTTTCTGCCGCTATCCATAGAGAATGTGCAGTAGCGTAGTCTCCGGCGATTGCTTCTTTGAGACTGATGAGCCTCGTAGTGCTTGAGACGCCAGTGCCTAGTAAACCTCGTGTTACAGTCGTGATCCACTCATCTCGAGGGGATTCTTGACGAATCCAGGAAACGTTGAATGATGAGCGTAAATCTCTGAGAAGAGCAAGCGTCCATGGATGGGGCACGGTTCCAATGGTGAAGATTTTGCTGGAGTTGTGGAAGCGAGCGGGTGTTGTGACGGGTATCGGCGACATGGCTACACAGGGAGTGCATTTTGACATGTTTGGAGGGCAGGTTCCCGGCATTGGGCTCTCCGAGCAAAATGCCAGCTCCCTGGCTAGCTGCAATCCGTTCACCACCAGGGTGTTCATATGCTCGGACTGAGGTTTGAGGACCTCGATGCCATCAGAAAAACGATTCTGCCAAGCCACGTGCAAGTGCGTAGTAATCAGCTTGTTCAGGCTGAGCAGGCCTTCGGCTCTGTTTTTCTGAATGGATTCTGCGACTCTCGGATACTTCTTGCTGATCGTGGCTGATGTGTATGCTGCTAGGGGCGTGCGGGATTTGTCCAACAAGAAAACCTCCTCGGGGACGCTCTCGATAATACTTTTGGCCTTTTGAAGCTTGCCTGGTTCCACATTGATGATGGCTTGGATTGCCGACTTGACATGATCTTTCTGACCAGCAAAAAGGGAGTCGTCAAGATCTTTCCAGCGAGTAAGATGGGCAAATTCGCCACGTCTCAGAGAGGAGAGCAATGGATCTTCTTTGGAAACTATCGGGAGAAGAGTGTAGTGGCTCAGGATACCTCCATCCATTGTCTCCCATGCAAGCCATCGCATGAGGTCCTCTTTAAAGTCGGCAGGAACACTGAGTCGCTGAATGATATCGTAGGATGGGTTGTTGATAGCCTCAGCCGCGCTAAGAATGATGGGTCTGAAACCCTGAGCCCACCACGCTCTCCGCCAAGTCAATAGTAGCTCGCTTTCGGCATCCTTCTCCTGTGAAGGCTTCTTGGATGTCGCATCATAGTAGCAGTAAAGGGGTTGGCGAGGCTTGAGGGGAGGGAGCAAGGCTCTGTCCTCATCTACCGTGACGATGCTTGAGAAGGGCACTTTCAGCCATTTGAAATCAGCTAACCATGACGACCCTGCGTGCTCGTCCTTTTCGCTATGGGGCGGCCGGTGAGACTTTTGTCGGAAGGGATTGAGAAAGCTCTTGCTTAAGGAACTGCCAACGTGCGGTAGGTGTGCAACATGAGACGCAACCTTGGTGTTGTAGACGGACAGCCTCGAAGACGAGGGGCTTCCCAATGTCAATGTCAATATCAGCGTGATGGCAAATACTGGGAAGGCGAGCAGCAGGAACGTGAGACGTCGAGCCGTAAAGCGAGGAACCAGTCGTCCGAAAAGGACGTATTGTCTCGGCATGGTGACCAGCGATGCCGCGGGATCCGTCTGCCGGAATCGTTAAGTAGTTAGTCGCGGTGCTGCCAATGGTGGTTTGGAGCTCGCGATGAGAGGTTGAGGGGTCCGACCCTGGTTCGAACGAGAGTCGCGAGCGGCTGTACGTGGAAGGCAGCAAGGCAGCGGGGATCATAGGTGGTCCATTGAAGGAGAAGGGAGCCAACGAGCGTGTCAGGAAGCTGAAGCTTTCACGAACAACGGGTGCTCCATTGGGACGAGGTTGCGGATGGCGAGGCAAATGCGACCAGGCGGTTGAACGGCAGGCAGAAGGGGGCTTTTACGGTGGCACATTAGCTCGCTTGGCCAGCCGCTGCCACATCGCAGATTTCCACATTGCTTGCCCACATTGCTTCCCTGTAACGCTTACCTATACTGCACCAATAATTAATTACAATGATATATAGGGATTACTTATATATAAATATAGATGCTGCTTACATATAGATGCAGCTTGTATGTAGAGTTTTGCGATTTTAAAAATTTTGCGATGTGGCAGCCGCTGACCAAGCGAGCTAATGTGCGACCGTAGGCTTTACTGGGGTAACAAGTGCCTGCACTGCAGCCTGCAGAGCTTGGCGCTAACAGCCTGAGGCTCAAGGCGGCGATGAAGGCGCCTAGGTACCAGAGTGAGCAGACGCATAATAACAAGTAGAGAGTCGACCGCTACTTTTGCTCCGTCTGCCTAATCACGGGGTAGTTTGTTCATTCACCCTCTCGTGGTACTCCTGACTGCTCAACATTTATCCATATTTGCCCTTAGTCGTCCGATGCTAGATTCAACCCATCTTCGTTCAAGTCTCGTCGGGAGCTCGAAGAACCGTTGGGCGGTCTTATTTGCCACGGTGACTCACCTTTTTTCTTAAAGACCATTAAGGAATTGAAGGCCAGAGTGAGTTCGTGAATGCATCATTTGGGAGCATCTCCGAATTGAAATTCATGGACACGGGTCAAATCAAAGACGGACGACCTTGGCAGCAAGCACACATCAGTCGTTGGTTGCCTACTGCTTGATCAGTTTTGGCCAGTTGCTGCCAGTTGCTGCCAGTCTTCACACTTGCACCACAAACGCATTCAATATTTCTTCCATCCCCTCAAACATCAATATCAGGATCACATCGAACGTCCTACACCGCTCGAGCGCCTAAGTTGAAAGCTTCTGCTCTTGCCAACTTATATCAGCAGCGCATCATAGCTCATGGCCACCGCCATCAAAAACACCTTGACATTCGCGTATCAAAGCTTTCAATCTGTATTTATACTACAAGCACATGGGGTTGAAGAAGCAGCTCCGGTAGTTCTTGGCAAAAAGGCGGCAAGATCCCATCGGACTCCTGGTCACCTCCCGCTATCCTTCTTGCATCCTTGTGCAAAGTGCGTCAACGGCTAGAAAAAATGAGTGCTAGAATGAAAGCATTCTACGCCGACCTAACGTACATCAAGAAATTGCAAATAGAAAATGTCATTGACATCAGACGAGGCGATTCAGACGGCGAGGTTACACTTAAATATCACGATGCAAATTTTGAGGGTTCCTTAGAAATTCAAATATTGGCCACTGGTGGGTTTCTCTTCTGTTCTAACAGCCAATCTGGACGCCCTACTCATGAACAATAACACTAGATATTACCTCTTACCCAGAAGGATCGTCGTTCATGATATTTACCTCTTCCGACACATGCAGTGCCGACACTATCAAGCACCTTGAGCAAATTTCAGCTTCTACCTATAGTTATCGACTGCAGGATGTCATCCAGGCACTGTCTACGAGGCTTGCGCTGAAATTGCAAGAAAGTCCCATTAACCCCGCGTCCAAATCATTCGGAGACGATCCAGTTGATGATGAAAATGATGAGCTCAATCTCGATGACTTTGAGACAATTGACACAGTTTATGACGAATATTTTGAGCCTCAAAGGAATTCTACGCCAACAATCGACGCCATCCCACAAACTATTGAGAGCTTACAGAGAATACAGAGGGAATTGAGAGCATCGAAGCTCGCTGGCTTTTCTGTAGGAATCTTTACGTACCGCGAAGACAGACCAGCGGAGATAGTGTCATTGTCAATCCGGGTTTCCAAGCTGGAGCTTCCTTCAACAACCGTCAGTGCTTGGGGTCTCGAAGAAACGGACTATGTCGTAATGTTGATCAAGTTCTTGAGGCCATACCTAGATCTGAAGAGTCTGATGTCTCAAGTACCGCCCAATAAATTCGTCGCCTTCCGATTCGGGAAGTGTACAGCACCAAAACCAGCGGCTCGATGCGCAAGAATGATGTTTGAGTCTCCTGTTGAATACGAAGTAGAGCCTCGGGATGAGAAGTTAGACATCAAACCGATAAATGAGAAAGTTGGAGTCACGTTTTCTTCGATTCACATGTCCAATACGTTGAATGACCTTCTCAACGAACGATTCTGTGAACTGTTCAAAATACGAAGAGACAGGCATTGTACGTGGGATGCTGCACAAGACTTGTTGGACCAGACTCAAGGGCGAGACACTGAGCAACATAATGCCGGATCGCAATCTTTCCTCGCAACTGAGCATTGTCATGACAGCAAAGAAACCTCCTCGTATCTCAAGCGCCACATGGGCTCGCATCAAGATAGCTCTCTGGAACCAGAGATAAATGTCAACTTCATTCTAGTCGCGATGCAATTTGCCCTCCATCGCCTGCAGAAATGTACAGAATATTGTATGGTGTGCCATCGACGGCAGGAGAACGATTTCGAAACACTTAAACCCTACGTTTGCTCGAGACCACTTTGTTTGTACCAATATCTATCTTTAGCTTTTGGGGCAAGTCTTGAGACTGAGGTCATCCATAGTCCTTATGTTGTTGATTTACTGATCAGCCTGTTTTTTGCTGCGCTGACAACTGGGCGCCTCCGAGAGCTTCCTCGTGGTCTGGCTCTAAAGGTACCTGTCATGGATGAATCTCATCCTACCGTCAAGATCAAAATTTCCTTGTCATCAAACATGTTCAGCATCAACTCCAATGAGCAAGTAGTACCCTTCAAGCAGGGCGCTGTCACGATTCGTGAAGGCGACTGGGTTCTTATACTGGTCAATACCACTGAAGGCAAGTACTTCTATTTCTTCAGTTCAAACAAATGATATATCTTGGCCTTGATCGAAAAATATTTCCATAGCAGTCCACCAAGCCTCAGACCCGCGACTAATGTAGATATGACGCAGGATTCGAGAAACATGTATGCCGCATTACTCAGTGGCTTGAAGACGATCTCTTCTCCTTCCAGAAAATCGATCGTGTATTGAACCCCTTGGAAATTCCTCCAAGTGACAGATCTAGGTTGCTTCCAAACAAAACCAAGAACACTGCGGCAGGCTGGCTTCCTGCAGTTTTGTCGGTCTACAGCTATGATCCTGACGATCTAGACGCGAACCATAGTATGATCGGCCTGAGGCAGCTGCTCGTCGTAATGCCTTCTGTATTAGAGATGAGAGAATACTTGCTGGAGGCCCCGGGAAGAAATCTTGGTACATGGACTCGGATCAATAGATCTACCTTAACACTTGTTCGTTGGATTGTGGCTTCGAACACATCTTATCTCGTGCAAGACAGCGCCGTCCCTGATATTCGAAACGCGGATGGTAAAAGTACCGCCGCTACACCTGGAATAGTAGATGAAATCTCGGCAACCATAGTAGGCATGGATAGTTCTTGGATGCTGTTTAGATTTGCTCAAGGATCTCCAGATAGGGAGAGAGCGTTTGTGAAGGCGGTTGAAGACCTGAGAGCTTCCGATGCTTCCAAAAAGGACTACCCCACGCTTTTTGCATGGCATGGCAGCCCCATCGGTAATTGGCACAGTATAATTCGCACAGGCTTGGATTTCGCCGATACAATGCATGGTAGAAGTTCTGGTCATGGGGTGTATTTAAGCAAGAATTTCAGTACAAGCAAAGGGTATATGGGGGGGAGCATGGCTGGTATGGTAAGCAAACGGAACATCCCCTTTCATTCCGTGCATTATTAATTGCCATACATCTTCTTTCAAGACTGACTTGTTGATACCTCCAATAGAGGCCCTACTTTGGCCCATGGCCTGTTTCGGTTCTGAAACCAAACTCCGCTCTCAGCATCTGTGAGATTGTCAATTCGGCGGAGAAGTTTGTTTCTGCTTCCCCTCACTATGTTATCAACAAGCCGGAATGGATTCAATGCCGGTACCTTTTGTTGCAGGTCGATCCTACAGAGGACGCCATTAAGACCTCATTGTCCACGCCGCTCCGAGGCTCAAACACAAGCTACATCAAACAAGACCCCGTCAATATGATAGTAGGACAGCTATTTCAGCCGCTGAAGATACCTATGGCGGCAACACCTTTCCTCGATAGACTGAGAGACACTCTCGGGACGGAAGAATCAGCGGACATCGAAGTACCCTGCATGGAAGGCTCACACGATGAATCTGATGACGGAGATGATCCGGAGATCCTGACTGAGAATATTCAGTCCATCGATGACAGGTTACAGGGACGGAAGCGCACGCGTGATATTTCTCTCTCAGGGCGTGGCAACGCGCCGGATCCGCGTGGTAGGGCGACTTTTCGCCCAGGAGCGTTGGACTTTACTACTCTACCACAGCTTCCCGATCCTTCTTGGGCAACTTCATCACGAGTCGCGGCTCGTACCCTTACGCGAGAGCTCCAAGCGCTCTTCAAGATACAGTCAGAAAACGATACAGCGTCGCTTGGTTGGTATCTTGATGTATCCAGGGTCAATAACCTCTATCACTGGATTGTAGAGCTCCATACATTCGATCATGACCTCCCGCTTACAAAAGATATGGTGGGAAAGGGATACACTAGCATCGTTCTGGAAGTTCGTTTTGGTGAGAATTTCCCCATGTCTCCGCCCTTTGTGAGAGTCATCCGCCCTCGATTTCTGCCGTTTCTCCAGGGGGGCGGTGGCCACGTCACGGCAGGAGGAGCGATCTGCTCTGAAATGCTCACCAGCTCAGGCTGGTCTCCTGCATTCAGCATGGAGAGCGTGTTTCTTCAAATCCGCCTGGGGCTCTGTGATAGAGAACGTCCGGCAAGACTAGAGACGGGATTCATGGCTGGCAAGGACTATGGTATCGGAGAAGCTGTGGCTGCGTATGAACGAGCGGCACGAGCACATGGGTGGACGGTACCAACGGATTTGACAATGATGGAAGCGAGATGGAACGGGGTTTGAGTGAATGCTCAGGGCTACTTTGATCCCATATGTGGATGGGAAGGATGATGGTCTGATGGATGGATGGGTGGATGTTTGTATGGGCTGGGATAGATTGAAAGTGTCTGCAGGCTTTTTTTCGCCAGGAGTCGATCATACAAGTTGCGTGGGTTATTCAATGCCAGTTGGTCATCTGTTCTGGTCTACTAGGCTGCAGGACTGCAGCAGCTCCGGGCCACGTTGAGACACTACAAGTTGAATATAAATGCAAATTCTATGTGACAGGCATTATTTAGCTTTAGCCCCATTGCGCAGAGAAATAACGAAGGCAATTGCACTTTTTTCTACGTAGGGCCGGCAAAAATCGACCTTGATGCTAAGTTTGTTTTTACAGTAGCCCGGGAGTGTCTCCGGCGGAGCGGGATCTTTGCTTGGGGAAAAAAAAAAAAAAAGAAGAAGAAAATAGCCTCTAGCCGCGGGCAAATGGGGACAACGACCGGAAAGGGGAAGGGAAGCATGAAGAGTTTGCATGTAGATGGGACAAACCTACGTCGATCAGGAAAACAAGGCACCAGATCGGGGGACTCTGGGTTTATACTCTGGGTTTATACTTGCGGGAAGGGGAAAAAAGATCTTTTTCGTTTTAATTTT
>JFHB01000222.1:0-49719 GCA_000729835.1 Atkinsonella hypoxylon
TTTTAGTTTAATCTTCTAAAGCTTCTTTTTACTTAATAGAGTATTATATCTCTATAGTATAAACTCTAAAGGGCTAGGCTATAATTCTCTTCTTAATTAGTATATAAAGAGTCCTTTTAGGTCTATATTCCTTTATCTTAAACGTTAAAGTTACTATAGTATTATTAGTAGAGTTTCTCTTAAGAATAGCTTTTAGTAAAATATATATTAAGTAATAATTAGAAATATTAATCTTATTAAAGATTTAATCTAATATTTCTTTCTTTTTTTTATTAGGCTTTTAATAGTTTAATGTTTTTTTACTAAATTCTTTAACTTAAGAATAATACTATTTTATAATATAGTAGTTAAAGTAATTAATCTAAAATACTATAAGTCTATAAAGATAACTTTCTATACTAAAAAAGCTTTATATAAGAATAGGTAGCACTAGATTATTTAATTTTACTATTAAAATACTTACTCTTTAATTATACTTTATAAAGCTAATTTTATTATTATACTAGTAAAACTAGCATTAATCTATATAATAACCTTTCTTACTGCAGTAATAGTAGTAATGCTGCCTTATATAGCTTCTAGTTATATAAGTTCTAAAGCTTTAGGCATTATTATATATATTAACAGTATTAATATATATATTCTACCTTTCTCTTTTCTTCTTCCTAAATTTCTTTTTAAAAAGCTTTATAATATTTATCTTTAAAACTATTTACTTTATAAGTATAATCTTTATATCTTTAAACTTCTAGGTTAAATTATCTATTTAATCTTTTACTTTTAAAATAAGCTATATAATTTCCTTAGCCTTATAACTAAAATTACTTATACTATAATACTTAGAACTTCTTCTGCCTAGAGGTATATAAAGGTAGTCTCTTTTATTATTATAGAGTTTAGAATTATAGTCTTTTAGCTCTATTCTAGCTTATATATACTAGCTAAGCTACTCTAATAACTCTCTATAGAGTATTATAATAAACTTAGCTCTAGTAACTTTTATTTAATCTATAAAGCTAGTAAGTATAGTATTTAGTAAGGCCTTATAAATATAATTAAACTAAGAGGTTATACTACACTATATATAGAGCTTAGCGCTAATTATAGCAGCTTAATACTCTTAAAGCTAATAAAGAGTATCTTTTATAGTTCTTAAATAGTTTCTCTTTAGGTCTTTAAGCTTCTTATTAGCTTACTTCTTTTAATCCTAAGAAGTAGCTTTATACTAAAGTAAAAGCTACTTTTTAGCTTCTTTTTAATTATATAAGGTATAAATAATCTTTATATACTTATAGATTAATAGGTTAATATAGTAAATAAATATTTTTTATTAGTTTTCCTTTAAAATAAATAAGGTTTCTATTTTTAGCTTAAAGCTAGTTAAGTAATTAAGAATATTTTCTCCTTTAAATTAATATATATTAAACTTCTTATTAAAGGTAGCCTAAGCTTACTGCTTTTTAATAGCTTTATCTATAGCTTTAGTAAGAGCCTTATAAGGTATAGCTATAGCGCTATTAGTACTAGCCTTTTTATCTTAAGTATTTAATTCTATTATAACCTTAGGTTTTAAAATAACTTTTTTAGAAGATTTACTAGATTAGCTAAGGCTAGTATTAGCTGCTTTAAATATAGAGCTTATGCTTTTTTTTAAAAGATATAGAATACTAAACTTATATAAATAACTAGTAAAATAGCTTAATATAGAAAGTAGGTATAAAAAGAACAATTAATCTTACTTAGTAGAAAAAGTATAATATATATAATTCTCTATATTAGCTATACTTTTAATGCTTTTACCTTCTACTTCTATAGTTATATAAGCTCTTAACGCTAAGATATAAAGGCTAAGAACTTAATTACTAATAATAGTAAATATAAAGATAACTACTAAGATAAGGATAAAAGAGAAATTTTTCTCTATAATTAAATAACTATAACGTTTAAGAGACCTAAAAACTTCCTTTTTACTATATTAAGGCTATTTTAGCTAAGGGTAAAATAGAGGTTAAATAGGCTAGCTAGTATTTATAATATAGCAATTATCTTTAACTAAGCTTAGCTCTTTTTAGCTTAAAAAAGCTGCAGAAATTTTCTTTCTCTCTTAATTAAATAATCCCTTATAATATAGAGCTTTTATCTCTATAATTTCCTTTTTTCTTATATTAGCAATATTTAAGCTAAAGTACTCTTCTATCTTTAATACTTAGTAGCTTTTCCTTCTTTCTTCTAGGATCTCTATAAAAAACCTTTTAATTATATAATGCACTTTAATTAGAATAAGTCTCTAGTAAAGCCTCTATTTTTATTGCCTTAAAACTAAACCTCTAAATAACTATATAGCTTACACTAAAGTAAGTAGTAATATAGTGTACATTAAGATTAAAGAGAATTAGTAAAGAGCAAGATATTTATTAGTATATACTATTAAACAATAGTAGGTAAGAAGATTAAATAGTTAGAAAAGGCAGAAATAAAATATTAATTATAGCTTAGAAGATATATATACGCAAAAGGAGCTAAATATACTAAAGAGTTAGAGAAAGTGTTACTAGCAGTAAAGTAATGTCTCTTAAGAGTTAAGTGTTATAAATTAAAACAGGCTAAAAGATATTAATTAATTAAAAAGAGCTAAAGCTAAAAAGAGCTAGCAGAAGCTGCTTATACACTTGCTTAAACTATCTCAATGTCTAGGCGATGCGCACTCTTATAGAGAAAAATCTGTATGTAGCATCCCTTGCAAAGCTAATATAAGAGCGCAAGGGGGTAACCCCGCCGCGACACAATAGCTAGAAGAGGCCTTCTTTATAGGCCTACTAAAGCTAACAGTTATAAACATTAACGTGCTTTAAAGTAGTCTTAATTTAAGGAATATTAAGAGTTATAAGACGAATTGTCTAAAGGTTATTACATTAGATAATAGAGGGTTAGTTGCTAATATTTAGCTTAAGACCTAATTAGTTAAGAAGCCTAAATATAGAGATTAAGTCTTTTACTGTTATAGAAAGAGCTAAAAGCTCTACTTCTATAGAGGAAGTTATAACTGTAGGTTGCTTAGTTGCTTACTAACTAATTGCTCTACTAAAGAGACTAAAGAAAGAGCCTTATAACAATTTATAGGTTACTTTATTGTTAGCGTAAGCAGCATTAGAAGCTACTATAAGCTCTTGTTAGTTGCTATTAGAGAATTAAATAGCAAGAAATTAAGTAAGAAAGAGGTAGATAACTACTCCTATAGCTACTTTATAGTAATATTTAGAGGGATTCTAAAGGTGCTTAAAGAGTCTAGATACAGCAAGGGCTATATCTAGCCTTATTATTGTAGAAGGGTAGTTAATAGAACTAATAAGCTTTTAATACTAGTATATCTGTTAAGAAGAGGCTTATTGCTAGTTCCTTTTAAGTTGTTATTCTAGAATTAAGTAGGTTTTCTTAGGTATCTTTCTAGAGAGAAATTTATTAGCAATTTTCTCTATATAAGAGTCTTATAAAAGCTAGGTCTTTTAAAGCTTTTAATTGCAGATAATTTAAATTCTAAGAAACTACTTTAAATCCCCTAAGATCTTTATTTTATAACTATCTTAAAGTCCTTATATAATTTCTTATACTTTATCCCTATTTTTAGATTAGAAGATAAGTACAATATTATCTATAAAGTAAAAGATAACTACTGTATCTAAGATTATAATGTAAGGGTCTTCTGTAACTACTTATAGTTATAGTCTTTAAAGAGTTAAAGAGAGATCTTTTTGCTAAAGATAAAGGGACTTTCTTAGGCTATATAGAGCTCTAAGAAGCAATAAAGCCTATTCTAGTTTTTTAAATCTATTAGGATAATTAATGTAAATAGTTTTGAAAATAATAGGGATTACAGGACTAGATATCTAAGAGGGTAGTGGTCTCTTAGATTTAGCACCTGTAATTGCTCCTAGCAATTATCACGTAGTGGAAGCAGCAGCAGCCTAAATCAAGCTGTAGTGTATAGTATAGATCACGTAGAGGCAATAGATAACTGTAATAGTAGTATCTTTATATTGAGAGCGCTGTAACAAACTTAGTAAGGGTAGGATCTTGAATCTTTCTAGTCCCTTATAGACTTACTAACTATATTAGCGAGCTGTAGTTGCTAGAAGGGGCTTGTAGGCTACTTTATAATTTCCGCAAAAAGATTTACTATATAAAAACAAAAAAATCAACTTATAGCTATATAAATAAGACGCCTACGTGTATAATTTAACAAATTCCACTAATAATAAGCAACCCTTATAAGTAACTCTATCTAACAATTATACTATTAAATAGCCCTAATTCTTAGCTTTTAAATAGTATACTTCTTGAATTTCTACTATTGCTAGTTGTAGAGAAAATCGCTGTTAAAGTTAACTATAGGTTAGGTAACTTTGCCTTAGTTAATTCTAGATGTTTTGCATCTAGTAACAGCAATATCTCTACTAAAAATCAACGTAATAAGACCTAGTTAGGGTTACGTAATAGAGCAACTAATAGGCAACTACTAAGCATAAAAAATAGGCTATATAGGGTAGCTTATTTTTAACACTCCCTCTAGAAATATAAGAAGTAACTAGTTCTATAAGCAACTTAGCTCCTTTAAAAGATATCTAAGTTAGAATTAACTAATAAAATACAGTACTAATAATAGAACTAAATAACATAACTAATTCCAGCAATTCCAGGGTAGTTATAGTTAAATATAACTAGTTGTTGTTAATTGTTTTTGTTGTTTTCGATTTTTAACTATTTTTTGTTGCTTTTCGATTTTTTAAGTGTTTTTGTTGCTTTTATAAGCTAGCTAGAAAGCTCTAGTAACTTAATAAATTGTTAATGCTTTTAAATAGTAAGAGGCTTAGTTAGGCTATCTGCTAGCATCTAATTTATATTAATATAACTAACCTTAGCTATACCTTTACGAATCTTTTCCCTAATGTAGTTAAACTTTAAAAGGGTGTACTTAGTTCTACTATACAATGTTAGGTTGTAAGCAGTAACTATAGTGCCTTAATTATTACACCTAATAGGAATAGAAGGGGTTAAAGGCAGCTTTATCTCCTTAAAAAGGCTGTAGAGCTACTCTAATTCCCTAATAGCTTTAGATAATACATTAGATTCTGCTTCTAAAGTGGAAAGAGCAATAGTACTAGCTTTTTTCGATTTCCAGCTAATAGGTCCACTAGCTAGCTTATATAGATAAGCATAGGTTAATTTAGAAGAGACTTTATTACTAGTAAAATCGCTATTATAATAACTAAGGAGGGTCTTAAGTACTTCTTTAGAGCTAGAAGCTTTAGAAGAAGACCCTATAGGGTGTGGACTAGAACGCTTATAAATAATAGCAAAGCTTCTAGTACTACTTAAGTACCTTAGGAGGTGCTTAGAGGCGTTTAGGTGCTCTATATAGGGCTTAGCTAGGAAGGTTAATAGCTACTAAACAGAAAAAGCAATATTAGCCCTAGTTAGCAATATTAGGTACATTATAGTGCCTATTATGCTCTAATAAAGCTTATAATTAGATTTTAAGAGGAGTTTTGTAACTAGTTGCTTTAGAATTCCCGGCTGTATAGAGATAGAAGCTAGCTTAGCATCTAGCATTTTGAATCTTTCTAGGGCTTTAAGGATGTATTAAGATTAGTGGATTTTAATAGACCTTTTAGACCTATTACAGGTGATTTACACACCTAGAAAGAATTCTACTAGTCCTCTATCTTCTATTGGATAAGCTTAATTTAGTAGCTTTTTAAGCTTATTAATATATTGTAAATTAGGCCCAATTAGAAGACAGTTATCTACATAAGTAGCAATATATGTAGATATAGCTAGGTTATAAAAGACTGCTGGGTCTAATATAAGAGGTTTAAATCTATGCTTTTAAAGTAATTCTATTAGAATTTGCTGCTATTCTCTAGGACTTTGCTTTAGACTATAGAGGGATTTTTCTAGCTTAATTACTTGCTCTTTAGAGGGCTTATAATTACAGCTTTTTAGTAGCTTAGCTACTAATAGCGTTACTTCTGCAAATTCAACGAATCTATTTAGGATTTCTATATAAATAGCTTCTTTTAGCTTGCTATTTAAAAACGCTCCTATAAAATCAATTTGCTTAACTTCCTAGTTATTAAAAGCTGCAAGAGCTAATAATATATGCTAGCTAGGAGGAATACTAGTTGCAGCAAAGGTCTTTAGGTAATCTTAACCTTCTATTTGTATAAATCCCTTAGCAATAAGGCAGGCCTTATATTTTATAGAATTATTTTCTTTATCCTTTTTTAGCCTATAAACAAGCCTATTCTTTAGAACTCTTCAGCCCTTAGGTACTTAGTCTTTCCCTATAAATTTAAAGGTTCTAGCAGCTAATAGCTGCTTAAATTCGCTATAGGTAGCTTCTATCTAATGCTGCTTAGTAGAGCTTTTTAGGGCTTACTTCTATATATTAGGAAGTTTATCCTTGCTATTAGAAGTAATAGCTGCTTTAGTCCTTGCCTTAAAGCATAGATCCTTAATTAAGGAAAATATATCTCTATCTAAATCTATAGTATCAGCATCAGCTTTAGCTTCTATAGTAGCTTCTATAGGTGTTTCTATAGGTATAGGGGCTTTAGGGGCCTCTATAGCTTCTATAGAGTTGCTTAGTAGAAGAGCTTAATTTTCTATAGGTTCTAGTGGATAATTTAGCACATCTAGATAACTAGGATAAGGATACTTAAGAGTATAATTATCTTCTAACTGCTAGTTATTAATTTCTCCCTCTAAAGAATTATCTACTATAGAACTAATAGGAACCTTAGGGATACTCTATAAAATAGGACCTATTCCTTCTATAATTTTAACGAAGCTAGTCTTTATAATAGCTCGTTTAGAGGGAATGTATATTAAATATACATTAGAACCTAGTGTAGCTAAAAGTCTACTAGGAATAGTTCTTTTAGCTAGCTTCTGCAACCTAGATTGTTATTCTAAAGGAATTAGAACTTCACAATAGGAGCCTATAGCCCTTATTTTAGTAAAATTAGGCTTATAGGTCTTAGAAGGCTCTAAATCAGCTAGATATAGCTGTTTAGAACTTAGTGGTTTAGTACTATTTGCAGTAGTATTAACTAAATCCACTATAGCAGGAAGGATGTAAGACTATAGATATAGAGGTAATTGTAACCACTGTAGGGTAGCACGTAAACAGTCTAGAAGTACCCTTATAGCTCTCTCTATTAGCCTATTCTGTTTATAAATATAGGGGCAAGAGGTGCTAAAGCAAATACCCTTAGAAGATAGCTAAGCTTGCAACCTAGTATCGATTTCTATACTACTATCAAAATAAAGGTGTTTAGGGTAGCAGTTATACTGGTTTTTTAATTCCTTAAAGAAGCTTTTAATACAGCTATAGAGAGTAAAACCCTCTTTATTAGCTAGATTAAAAGACCACTTATACCGTGATTTTCTATCAATTAGAAAAAGAACTAAAGGCCTCTTATTGTGCAGTATAGGCTCTATTTTAATGGTATCTCCCTCTATAATATCTAAACATCTAGGGGGGTTAGGAATAGCATGCTTGCTAGGTCTTCTAACAGCTTTAGTGTTAAAAATAAGCTACCCTGTATAGCCTATTTTTATGCTTGCTAGTTGCCTGTTAGTTGCTCTATCACGTGACCCTAACTAGGTCTTGTTACGTTGATTTTTGATAGAGATATCGCTGTTACTAGATGCGAAACATCTAGAATCGACTAAGGCAAAGTTGCCTAACCTATAGTTAACTTTAACTGCGATTTTCTCTACAACTAGCAATAGTAGAAATTCAAGAAGTATACTATTTAAAAGCTAAGAATTAGGGCTATTTAATAGTATAATTGTTGGATAGAGTTGCTTATAAGAGTTACTTATTATTAGTAGAATTTATTAAATTGTACACATAGGTGTCTTATTTATATAGCTATAAGTTGATTTTTTTGTTTTTATATAGTAAATCTTTTTGCAGAAATTATAAAGTAGCCTATAAGCCCCTTCTAGCGACTATAGCCCGCTAATATAGTTAGTAGGTCTATAAGGGACTAGAAAGATTTAAGATTCTACTCTTACTAACTTATTCGTTACAGCGCTCTTAATATAAGATACTACTATTATTATAGTTATCTACTGCCTCTATGTAATCTATATTATACACTACAGCTTAATTTAGGCCGCTGCTGCTTCCACTACGTAATAATTACTAGGAGCAATTATAGGTGCTAAATCTAAGAGACCACTACCCTCTTAGATATCTAGTCCTGTAATCCCTATTATTTTCAATAGGTTATAAGCCCGGAAGACCTATCTACAAGCTGTTAGCCCGCTGAAAATCTACTATTGTGTACTGTATTACCCACTAGAAGCTATATTAAGACCTGCGCTAGCAGCTATCGCTGCTAAAATTAGTAGCTTGCTGGAAGCTATTAATACCTGCTGCACACACATCGCCAGCCACTATACTGGTGTTTTTCATTCTGCCCACCCTGTACCTCCTGCACTAGTTCTATGCACCCTGTGCATATACACTTTTAAAGCTATTCTTAATAGCTAGGTTCTATTGTTGCGCAACATTAAAATATATATATCTATATACATTACATTTGCACTGTAAATCGTTTTATTAGGCACTGCCTAATCAATTATTTCTATTAAGAAATAAGCTTAGCGCTGCACTGCATTGCTCGTTGTTGTGCTGTTATCTTGTATATTGTGCACCCTATGCACCTCTGTTAGTAGCTATACTACAATTTGTAGTGCACGCCTAATAGCTCTTGTTGTAGATATTTCTGTGTTTTCGGTTGCAGAATTAATTTGTGTGGTAATCCTACTAGTTAGGATTTTAAAGTAGAAATTAGCTAGATATCCCTAAATTGGCTGTGCTTAAGTCTCTACTAATTTGTTAGAACCTAATTAGAGAAGAATCTCCTGAATTTTTTAGCTAAAAATAGCTAGGACCTATATTTTATGCCCCTTGCAACCGCTTGTTAATCTAGTCTGCTATACAAATTGTATGTGCATATAGATCGCGATACAACGTAGCCTTAGAGCCTGTTATACCTGTTATAAAAGAAATTGGTAAAAAATCTTAGTATAATTTCTGAAGATATAGGGCACTTCTAGGCCTATAATAGAGCAATCTATTGATATCTAGTAAAGGTTATTACTGTTATTTACTACTAATTTCCACTGTAATTTAGCTATAATTAGCTATAAAAGAGCGTTAAATTAGCTATTTTTAAACCCTTAAAATAGCACTAAAAGGAACAGGCAAGGGAAAGAGCATAAGCCCTAAACGGGGTAGTAGTTCTAGTACACTAGCTAATCCAGCTGCTGCTACTAGCTTTTCTAGTCCAGCAAGGTCCCCCCCTCAGCCAGTAGATTTCTCTTCTAATGAAGAAGATTATACAGCTAAGAAGGCTCTAAAAGAAGCTAGATTAGCTTCTGAAAGAGTAGTGCAAGTCTATAATGTTTAAGCTGATCTAAAAGCTTAAATAGATAAGCAACAAGAGACCCTAAATAGATTCATTAGGTATAGTGAAGCAAAACAAAGCCAAAATAAAGGTAATATAGCTAATTTACTAAGTAAATTAGATACTATAATTACATCTATAGGTAATCTCTCAATAGGGTCTCCTAAGGCAGATCCTGTTACTTCTAAGACTTCTAAAGTCTCTTTTAAAGCCCCTAAACCTTCTAGTTCTAATAGTGCTACTTTTCTGCCTACTTTTAATGAAGGCACTATAAAAGAGCTAAATAAGAAGGTCCACTTAATTCTAGAGGCTGCTAAGCTAAAAGGCCCTAAAAATTTTGAACAGTAGAAGCAAGCTTTAACTATTCAATTTAGGGCACTAGGATTTCCTTAATTTATTGATAATCCTAGTATAGCTAGTACATTAGTAGATTTAGAGCAAGCTATTATCCTTATAATTATAAGAGATAGTTGCTAATCTAGACCTTAAGCTGCTATAAGCTAGCATAAGTCCTCTGTAGATGCTTATAACGTTCTAGTTAGGCAATATTCGCAGAGTGCTAAAATATAATGTAGTACGCTATATACTAGTTATTATAACTTATTGTTTTTGAACTATAATGGATCTTTAGAGGCCTTTAATGCTGAATTTAATAATTTACTAGCTAGATTATAGCTCTATAGTGTAGCTATTAATCCTATTAACTAGGTAAATTATTATATTAATGCTTTAAAGAAGACCTTCCCTAGCTAGGCTAAAAGGCAGCGATATTCTATTAGAGCTGCTAGAGCATAAGGTCTATCTGTAAAAATGCTAAATTTACAGTTCCTTATAGCTAACTTCTTAAAAGAATAAAGAGATAAAAGCTCCTCTATATCTAAGGCTCTTAGTTATAAAGCTTCTAATTCTAATAGTTCTAATAATAATAAAGCTAACTAAGGAAAGAATCCTCTTAATTAGAAGAAGAATTCCGATTCTAATTCTAACAATTCTAATGCCTCTAAAGATATAGATAAAGCCTTTAAGAATAAGAAGAAGTAGAAGGGCCGAAGAAGAAGTAACAAAAATTCTAGGAATAAGGATGGAGAAGCTACTTTTGCTATAGGTTGTTATAACCTATCCACTAGCAACTAGGATACTATAGAATCTAATGATTCTAGCAGTTCTAGTAGTGATAATTCTTACGATTTAGATACAGAATCTACTACTAGTGATACTAGTACTACTAGTAATAATACCCCTTCTTTTAACTATTCTAATAGTGTTAAAAATAAGCTACCCTGTATAGCCTATTTTTATGCCTACTAGTTGCTCTATCACGTGACTCTCATTAGGTCTTGTTACGTTGATTTTTGGTAGAGATATCGCTGTTACTAGATGCGAAACATCTAGAATCGACTAAGGCAAAGTTGCCTAACCTATAGTTAACTTTAATAGCGATTTTCTCTACAACTAGCAATAGTAGAAATTTAAGAAGTATACTATTTAAAAGCCTAGAATTAGGGCTATCTAATGGTATAATTATTAGATAGAGTTGCTTATAAGGGTTACTTATTATTAGTAGAATTTGTTAAATTGTGCACGTAGGCGTCTCGTTTGTATAGCTGTAAGTCGATTTTTTTGTTTTTATATAGTAAATCTTTTTGCGGAAATTATAAAGTAGCCTATAAGCCCCTTCTAGCAACTACAGCCTACTAATATAGTTAGTAGGTCTATAAAGGACTAGAAAGATTTAAGATCCTACCCTTACTTGTTCGTTACAGCGCTCTTAATATAAGATACCACTATTATTATAGTTATCTACTGCCTCTACGTAATCTATACTATACACTACAGCTTAATTTAGGCCGCTACTGCTTCTACTACGTAATAATTGCTAGGAGCAATTACAGGTGCTAAATATAAGAGACCACTACCCTCTTCTATCTAGTCCTGTAATCCCTATTATTTTCAATAGGTTATAAGCCTGGAAGACCTATCTGCAAGCTGTTAGCCCGCTGAAAATCTACTATTGTGTACTGTATTACCCACTAGAAGCTATATTGAGACCTGCGCTAGCAGCTATCGCTGCCATTAGTAGCTTGCTGGAAGCTATTAATACCTGCTGCACATATATCGCTAGCCACTATACTGGTGTTTTTATTCTGCCCACCCTGTGCCTCCTGCACTCTATGCACCCTGTATATACACACTTTTGAAGCTATTCTTAATAGCTAGGTTCTATCGTTACGCAACATTAAAATATACATATCTACACACATTACATTCGCACTGTGAATCGTTTTATTAGGCACTGCCTAATTAATTATTTCTATCGAGAAATAAGCTTAGCGCTGCACTGCATCGCTTGTTGTTGTTGTTATATCGTGCACCCTGTGCACCCTTGTTAGTAGCTATACTACAATTTGTAGTGCACGCCTAACAGCTCTTGTTGTAGATATTCCTGTGTTTTTAGTTGTAGAATTAATTTGTGTGGTAATCCCACTGGTTAGGATTTTGAAGTAGGAATTAGCTGGATATCCCTAAATTAGCTGTGCCTAGGTCTCTACTGATTTATTAGAACCTAATTGGAGAAGAATCTCCTGAATTTTTTGGCTAAAAATAGCTAAAACCTATGTTTTATGCCCCTCGCGACCGCTTGTCAATCTAGTCTACTATACAAATTGTATGTGTATATAGATCGCGATATAACGCAGCCTTTAGAGCCTGTTATACCTATTACGAAAGAAATTAGAGAAAAATCTCAGTATAATTTCTGAAGATATAGGGCACTTCTAGACCTATAATAGAGCAATCTATTGATATCTAGTAGAGGTTATTACTGTTATTTACTACCTTTTCCACTGTAATTTAAGCTATAATTAGCTATAAAGAGCGTTAAATTAGCTATTAAAATCCTTTAAAATGGCACTAAAAGGAACAGGCAAGGGAAAGAGCATAAGCCCTAAACGGGGTAGTAGTTCTAGTACACTAGCTAATCCAGCTGCTGCTACTAGCTTTTCTAGTCCAGCAAGGTCCCCCCCTCAGCCAGTAGATTTCTCTTCTAATGAAGAAGATTATACAGCTAAGAAGGCTCTAAAAGAAGCTAGATTAGCTTCTGAAAGAGTAGTGCAAGTCTATAATGTTTAAGCTGATCTAAAAGCTTAAATAGATAAGCAACAAGAGACCCTAAATAGATTCATTAGGCATAGTGAAGCAAAACAAAGCCAAAATGAAGGTAATATAGCTGATTTACTAAGTAAATTAGATACTATAATTACATTGTGTCGCGGCGGGGTTACCCCCTTGCGCTCTTATATTAGCTTTGCAAGGGATGCTACATACAGATTTTTCTCTATAAGAGTGCGCATCGCCTAAACATCTAGATAGTTTAAGCAAGCAAGCGCGCAAGCAGCTTCTACTGATTCTTTTTAGGCTTTTGCTCTTTTAATTAATTAATATCTTTTAGCCTGCTTTAATTTACAACACTTAACGCTTAAGAAACATTACTCCGCTAATACTAACACTTTCCTTAATTCTTTAATATATTTAGCTCCCTTTTACGTATATATAGCTTCTAAGCTGCAATTAATATTTTATTTCTGCCTTTTCTAACTATTTAATCTTCTTACCTGCTATTACTTAATAGTATATACTAATAAATATCTCGCTCTCTACTAATTCTCTTTAATCTTAACGTGCACTATATTATTACCTACTTTAGTGTAAGCTATATAGTTATTTAGAGGTTTAGTTTTAAGGCAATAAAAATAGAGGCTTTACTAGGGACTTATTCTAATTAAAGTGCGTTATATAATTAGAAGGTTTTTTATAGAGATCCTAGAAGAAAGAAGGAAAAGCTACTAAGTATTAAAAATAAAAGAGCACTTTAGCTTAAACATTACTAATATAAGAAAGAAGGAAATTATAGAGATAAAAGCTCTATATTATAAGGGATTATTTAATTAAAAAGGGAAGAAAATTTCTACAGCTTTTTTAAGCTAAGAAAAGCTAGGCTTAGTTAAAGATAATTACTATATTGTAAATACTAGCTAGCCTATTTAACCTCTATTTTACCCTTAGCTAAGATAGCCTTAGTATAGTAAAAAGGAAGTTTTTAGGTCCTTTAAACGTTATAATTATTTAATTATAGAGAAAAATTTCTCTTTTATCCTTATTTTAGTAGTTATCTTTATATTTACTATTATTAGTAATTAAGTTCTTAGCCTTTACGTTTTAGTATTAAAAGCTTATATAACTATAGAAGCAGAAGGTAAGAGTATTAAAAGTATAGCTAATATAGAGAATTATATATATTATATACTTTCTACTAAGTAAGATTAATTATTCTCTTTATACCTACCTTCTATATTAAGCTATTCTATTAAGTATTTATATAAGTTTAGTATTCTATATCTCTTAAAGAAAAGTATAAGCTTTATATTTAAAGTAGCTAATACTAGCTCTAGCTAATCTAGTAAATCTTCTAAAAAAGTTGTTTTAAAACCTAAGATTATAATAGAATTAAATACTTAAGATAAAAAGGCTAGTACTAGTAGCATTATAGCTATACCTTATAGGCTTTTGCTAAAGCTATAGGTAAAGCTATTAGAAAGCAGTAAGCTTAGGCTACCTTTAATAAGAAGTTTAATATATACTAATTTAAAGGAGAAAATGTCCTTAATTACTTAATTAGCTTTAAGCTAAAAATAGAGACCTTATTTATTCTAAAGGAAAACTAATAAAAGATATTTATTTATTATATTAATCTATTAATCTATAAGTATATAAAGGTTATTTATACCTTATATAATTAAAAAGAAGCTAAAGAGCAGCTTTTACTTTAGTATAAAGCTACTCCTTAGGATTAAAAGAAGTAAGCTAATAAAAAGCTTAAAGACCTAAAGAGAAACTATTTAAGAACTATAAAGAACACTCTCTATTAGCTTTAAGAACATTAAGCTGCTATAATTAGCACTAAGTTCTATATATAGTGTAGTGTAACCTCTTAGTTTAATTATATTTATAAAGCCTTACTAAATGCTATACTTACTAGCTTTATAGATTAAATAAAAGTTACTAGAGCTAAGTTTATTATAATGCTCTATAGAGAGTTATTAGAGCAGCTTAGCTAGTATATATAAGCTAGAATAGAGCTAAAAGACTGTAATTCTAAACTCTATAACAATAGAAGGAACTACCTTTATATACCTCTAGGCAGAAGAAGTCTTAAGCATTATAGTATAAGTAATTTTAGTTATAAAGCTAAGGAAATTATACAGCCTATTTTAGAAGTAAAAGATTAAATAGATAATTTAACCTAAAAGTTTAAAGATATAAAGATTATACTTATAAAGTAAGTAGTTTTAAAGATAGATATTATAAAGCTTTTTAAAGAGAAATTTAGAAAAAAAAAGAAAGAAAGGCAGAATATATATATTAACGCTATTAATATATATAATAATGCCTAAAGCTTTAGAACCTATATAACTAAAAGCTATATAAGGCAGTATTACTGCTATTACTATAGTAAGGAAGGTTATTATATAGATTAATGCTAGTTTTACTAGTATAACAATAAGATTAGCTTTATAAAGTATAATTAAAGAGTAAGTATCTTAATAGTAGAATTAAATAATCTAGTGCTGCTTATTCTTATATAAAGCTTCTTTAGTATAGAAAGTTATCTTTATAGGCTTACAGTATTCTAGGTTAATTACTTTAACTACTATATTATAAAATAGTATTATTCTTAAGTTAAGGAATTTAGTAAAAAAACATTAAACTATTAAAAGCCTAGTAAAAAAAAGAGAAAAACATTAGATTAAATCTTTAATAAGATTAATATTTCTAATTATTACTTAATATATATCCTACTAGAAGCTATTCTTAAGAGGGACTTTACTAATAGTACTATAGTAACTTTAACGTTTAAGATAAAGGAATATAGACCTAAAAGGACTCTTTATATACTAATTAAGAAGAGAATTATAGCCTAGCCCTTTAGAGTCTATACTATAGAGATATAACACTTTACTAAGTAAGAAGAAGCTTTAAAAAACTAAGTAAAAAGGAAAGAAAAAAAAGCTAAGGAAAATAGCTCTATAGATATAAAAGTATAGCTTCTTATGTAATTATTTAAAGATATTTTTTAGAAAAAGATTAAAGTTAGCTTATAAGACTTATACTAACTAATGCTTATACTTATAGAAGTAATAGAGAATAAATGCCTAATATAAGTAGATAGTGTTAATAAAGTCTATTATATTAATAGAATAAGTGCTAAAGTTATACCTCTATATTCTATCTTAAGGAAGAGGTAAAGAGTTAAGAAGTAAGAAGATTAATTAATTAATATTATTAAGATAATATCTACTATAGTTAAAAAGGCAATAAAAGACAATAAGGAAGATATTACTAATAAATATATAAAACAGCTGCTTAATAGTATCTAGAAGGATTTATAGAATATTATATAAGAATATATAGGAAATTATATTAAAGAGAAGAAGTTTATTGTAAACCTATAGGTAAATACACTTTATATTAAAGGATTAAATAGTATTTTAAAGCTAAAAGTAATTATAAGCTATTTATAAAACTTACTTTACCTTTAAGTATAACTTAAAAGCCTAAACTCTTTACTTATTAATAGTCTTATAGATTATAGTTTATAAAGGAATATTATTACTAAGAACCTTATTAAAGAGCTTAATTTAAAAATAACTCTAATAAAGTAAGAGACTATTACTATATCTTTTATATTATATAAGCTTATAATGTTAAAAGAGGTAATAATAAAGCTATACCTTAGAAACGTTTAAACGCTAATTTGCTTTTATATTACACTAAAGTCTTTATATATATAATTAATCCTTAAAATGCCTTTTATATATATAGCTAAAGTTACCTTTAAGTACAGTAATAAAGGAGGTAAGCTTCTCTTAAAGTGCTATTTTAGTAATATTATATTAGTCTTAAGGGTTACTAGAAGTATTAAATAGAATACTATAATAAATAAAGTAATAGCTACTAGCATTAATCTAATCTTAATTAATAAGTTATTTAAGAATTTAGTCTATAATTAAATAGTTAAAGAGGGTCTTAAAGCTAAGTTAAATAATAATAAGGAGCTAGTGCCTATAATAGAAAATAAGGGTGTAGCTATTATTAACCTTATAATAAAGGGAATAGCTAACTAGTATAGAAGCTAACTTAAAGAGGCTGTAGAGAAGATTTAGCCCTTAAGGCAATTATAACTAATTAATCTAAAGGTAAATATATTATATAAGCAAAAAGCTAATAAGATTCTACTAAAAGACAATATTTCTTTAAATAGATTTACGCTTAATAGAGACCTTAAGTAGAAACAGAAGAAGTAAGAAGAGGCAAAAGTATACTTAAATAAATCGAGAAAATACGCTAAATATATTATAGAAAGATTTAGCAAAAAACCCTAAGGATTCTAAATAACAAAAGAGCGCTTAGATTAAATAGTTAAATAAGTGTAAGAACATTTAACAGTAGAAGAAGTTAATGTTTTTAAGGAAATCCTCTGCAACTAAAAGGCAGCACTAATGTAGAACTTATTAGAGTGTAGAAAGATTAATCCCCTAGTTGCGCTGCCTTAAGTTATCTGTACTTGTAATGGACTGGCCTAGGAGCTGCTGCTAACTAGCGTCTATAATAAGAACTATAATTATAGGGAGGAAAGGGGGAAGAGAGAAGGAACTAGAAGCCTCTCTATGCTCCTGTACTATATATCTAGGGGTAGGTCTATCCCCTTAGGAGCCCCTTTTAGCATATGCTCTATAGCTAAGGTCCTCTCTCTAGAGCCTAGCGAAGTTTAGCTAACCTCTAAATAAATATAGCTTACTTCCCTCTCTTTCTCTATATAGATCTCTATCTCTCTTCTGCTATTCTCTCTCTACTAAAAGACCTAAGCTTAAGGCTTAAGTCTATAATATACTCTCCTTCTTCTTCTAGCTTCTATAATAATCCCTTTATTGTCTTTAGTAGGTACTATAAATTGCAGCTAATTCTTTATTTACTCTCTCTTTATATTTCCTCTATTATCTACCTATAAAAAGTAAAGAGTATAATATCTACACTTAAGCGCTTTACTTTAGCTGTTCTATTGCTGCACTAACATACTATTTATACTTTATACAGTATTATAGAGCTAATATATAAACAAACGTTTACTCTACCTCTTTTCCCTTTAATTGCTTATAGCACCTTAGCAATAGCTATCTATTGCTCTACTAACTAACCTATTAGTTACACTACAATAGTTTAATTACACCTCTCTGCTTAATTATACCCTTCTAGGGTCTATTAAACCCCTACCTCTCTCTACCTTATAAGCCTTTATATATAACTATTAATTATCTAACTAGTATATAGGCGCTAGCTGTAATGCTAGTGTTACTAGTGCGTAAACTGCCTATATCCCTAGGTTTTCTTATGTTTAAAGTAATTATTGTATAATAATCTCTCTTATTAACTAGAAGGCACTCTCTCTCTCTTATCCCTATTGCTGTTATAAACAGTTGTTAGTTATATATAACCTATCTATATATAGAGAGCGTTATTAAGGGTGTAGAGTATAAATGTTTATTATTAGTGTTATTCTTTTAGTGTATAATAAACTAATAGCTAGTAGAGCGTAAACAGTTATTATTATTCTTATCCCTTTAGCGTATAATAAACTAGTAGCTAGCCCTTAGCTATTTCTAATATAAAAATAAATAATTCCTTTTTTCTCTTTTTTATCTTTTCCTTCCTCCTTTATATCTTATTTTACCTCTATATTATAACTAAATAGTTCTATTATTATTTTCTAAAATTCCCTTTTTATACTATATAGCTACTGCTACTTCTTTTAACGTAAAAGGGCCCCTTTCTATTGCAACTAAATAGAATTTATTTAACTATAAGTAGCTAGCTAATTAAAACTGCAAAATATTGTTCTATTAGCCTAGAGTATACTACTTCTTTATCTATATATAGCTTATTCTTTTGCTAACCTAGAATATATCTAGAACTTTAATAGCTATATTGTTAGCGCTAATACCTTTACTGCTTCTGCTTCTATAGCGCTAATAGTTCCTTATTGCTGCTATATTTACGGTTTCCTTATATAAGAGAACTTAAACAATTTAGAGCTATTTAATAGTAATATCCTTAAAGATATTTATATACTATATTGTAATAACCTTTACAAAAAGGGCTTATATAACTGCTGCTTTAGCTAAAAGAGAGAATACTAACTATATATATAGAGGTATAAAGGCTGTATATAGAATTTAAGCCTCTTTACTAAGCATTCTTATCTATAGTATTACTTTACTAAAATATAGAAACTTATTAACTAAGGTTTTATAGTTAAGTTTATATTAATTCCCTTTTACTTTAGCTAACTTACTTACTAAACTATCTTTACCTATAAGTTCTTAAATATATATAACTACTATAATACTATACTTAAGAATATACTTACTGCTAATTATATAAAAGAGAAGATTATACTTTTTCTTTCTTCTTATTATATAATTTAAGCTAATAGCTTTTTTACACTTACTTTTTCTTCTTCTATAATCTATAAAAGTACTATAGCCTCTATTATTTTAAAGAATAATAAGTTTAACCTTAATAAGTATAAGTATATCTCTATAGATATTAATAATAACTTCTTATTGCTTTTTATACCTACTAATACTACTGCTATTACTATACCTTTATTATTGCCTCTACCTATACCTATACTTTATTATATACTACTAATCTTTACTACTACTGCCCCTTTACTGCTATATAAGGCTCCCTTATTGCTATATATTGTTCCTTTACCCTTATAGAATAACCTTAAGGTAATACACTAGAAATATACCTACCTTTAAGTAGAGCTTAAAAGCTTAAACTACTTATAGCGCTAATTACTATTTATATTCCTAAAGTATATAACCTTAATTTAGCTTACTGCTTTCTTTACCTTCTTTTTCTTTATCTTTCTCTCTCTAAAGACTATACCTTTACACCTAAGGTATTAAGCTATTTAAGATATTATATTCTTATTTATACCTACTAAAGTAAAGCCTTAATCTAGAGCGCTAGTTATATTCTTACCTACTCTAGCTTCTATACCTTCTACTAGCGCTACTATTCTAGCTCTAGCTTCTATACTACTCTAGGGATACTATATAGCTCCTTTAGCTTCTATTTTGCAACTGCTTAAAGAGCAGTAAAGTGCCTTTTAAGTAGTTATACCTTTACGCTATAAGCACTAACGCTCTTTTACTACTTATTAAGGAATTTCTTTTGTTTTTCTTTTTTTTTTTTTTTTTTTTTTTATAATAATTATATAGGCCTCTATAAAAGAGAGTTTATTTTCTTTTGTTTTTAGTTAAAGATAATTAAGTTATTATTAAAGTCTATATAAAATTTTACTGTACTTTTACTAAGCTTATTATTAAATTAAGTGTTCCTTTACTATAACTTAAATTAATCTAGTACCTCTATATTAAGAAAGTTTTTTAGTAGTTTCTATATAGGCTAAATAAATTCTACTTACTTAATAAGTACTTAATAGTATCTCTTTTAGCCTAAAGCGTTTTTAGCAGCTAGAATCTTCTTTACTCTATATTCTTTAAGGAATAGATTAGTATTTATTATAGTTAGCTTAAGACTAAGTCTTAAGTCTACTAACTACTAAAAAAGTAAGAGGTTTATTACTACTTACTTAATAAGGTTAATATAAAAGACTAAGTAAATTCCTAGTAGAATATCTAATTTTATAGTTAAAGGTGTTAATATATCTATAACTATATACTTTACTATAACCTAATTAAGTTTCTAACTTAAGTAGTTTATTTTAATATAATAAAGCGTTAGCTAAACTAAGTTCTTTACTTTATACTATTCTATTAGCCTATAGCTTCTATTTAACTGCTTTTATTGTTTTTACTAGGTAAAGTTAATTATAGCTTAAGTAATATTTATACTCTTTTATAGTTATTTAAGGAACACTAAAGCTTATTCTTTATATAAAACTTAAGACTTCTTTTTATTTATAAGCTTCTAGATAAGGTCTATATTATACCTATATATTGCCTAGTTTAAGCTTATACTTATTACTAAAGAGTTCTTATTATTAATAGCTAGCTAGTATATAGAGAGGTATTTAAGCTAGTTAAACTGCAAAAAGGTAACTATAATCTATAGAATTACCTATACTTTCTAATTAACTCTCTCTATTCTACTATTTATTTATAGGTAGTAGGAAGTAAATAGTAATTATTTAATTCTAATAAAGTAATAAAGAGTAGTTTAAAACGTACTTAATTAGTTTAAACTATAGTTAAAGATAATTTATTTTAGGAACCTATAGAACTACTACTAATAATACTTAAACTATAAAGTATATTCCTTTATCTTTATAGAGGTTATTACTTCTAACTATATATACTTTAAAAGTTAGTTAGTAATAACTATTAAGTAAGAGAGTATAGCCTAGCTTAGCGCTAGTAAATCTATTATAAAATCTATAGAGATCTATAACTAATACCTATTTAGCGCTAGAATAGGTTGTAATAGGCCTTACTACAACCTCTTACTCTTTTAGCTACTATAATAGTAGTAGTTTTAAACGTATTAAGCAATATCTTAGAACAGCTTATTTTAGTAGTAGTTACGTATTAATGCTTAAAATATAGTATTTTGTTCTAAGTAGCTTAACATTAGCAACTTATATATTCTATATATTAGTATAGTAGTTAATAGCTTATACTTAAGGACCTAGAGGTAGCTTTAGTAGACTAACGCTCTTTATATATTAAGGGTATAGTTTATAATTTATTCTTATATCTTTACCTTTAATAGAAACCTTCTCTCTCCCTTTTAGACTATATTTAACCTTATTAGGTATATTAGGTCTTTCTATACTCTTTAGTTCTATAGGCTCTATAAGTATTTATCTAGGAATAGTGTTATTCTAGCTAGTACCTATAAAGCCTTAGCTAGTTAACTTTTTAGCGTTACTTTACTAGCTGTTTTTACTATAATATCTTCTATAACCTCCTCCTTCTCCTTATCTCTATAGAGAGCGCTAAAACAGCTAATAAAGAGAGGCTAAAGGATCTAGCCTATCTATAGCGTTACTCCTTCTTAATCTTACTCTTATTATAATAATATATTTAGCTGCTCTACCTATAGCTCTAGGCAGTATTATAGGTAGTAGTTAAAGAGGAAGAGAAGCTCTACTTATTTAGCTTAACACTTAAAGATCTTTTATAAAGATATAAAGTATTCTAGATTCTTATAGTTAGTAAGGATTATAAAGAAGCGTACTACTTTCTATAACTTTACTGCTTAGGCTTTAAGGTAAAATATTATTGCTAAGAGCTCCTTATTGTAAATAGTATAGTTACACTAAGCTAGAGATAACCTTACTAAATAGTATACTATAGGCTAGAGTACATTAGCTTTATTATATTAGAATAAATAGCTACTAAGGGCCTCTTCTAAGCAATTAGCCTCTACTACTATATCCTTCTTAGGGTTCTACTAGGCTAAGACTAAGTATAAGGTAAAGGCTTCCTTAAGCCTTATAAATAACCTTTTATATTCCTTTATTTACTAGAATAGAACTCCTTTCTTTATTAAGTTAACTAAAGGCTTTATAATATCTAAGAAATCTAATATAAAGTTGCAGTAAAAGTTTATAAATCTAAGGAAGCTTTATACTCTTTATAACTTAAGAGAGTAATAGTTCTATTCTATAATCTTATTAAGAGCTTAATAATTAATATAGAATTACTAACCTCTACTTAGCTTCTTAGCTAAAAGAATAGGCACTACTACTAAGGAGAAGCTAGCTTAAATTTACCCTTTATCTATTAGGTCTATTACCTACCTTTTAATTTCTAATAAATAGTTCTACAGTATATTGTACAGTAAAGCCTACAGTAGTAACAGTAAGGAGCTGTTTAGCTGCTGTTTTAGCTTAATATAGTAATTTAGCCCTCCTTTATACAGTAGAAGGCCTTAAGCTTTCTCTTCTTTAAAAAGATTATAAAAATTCTCTAATTTAGGTAGTAGTATTAGTAGACTAAAACCTTTTAGAGAGATTTATAACAACAATATAGAGGTAATTTCCTAAAGGCTTATAGCAATAAAATATATAGTAACTGCCTAGCTCTTACTTTATTTTATTAAAGCGCTATAAACTGCTACTAATATTAGTTTTATTAGGTTCTTAACGCCCTAAAAGCCTATTGCTTAGATTATAAGGCCCTTAGCCTTACTTACTAATAAGCTCTAGCTAGTAGCGTTAAGAATAACTCTATTATAGGCTAACTATAGACTCCTAAAGATACAATCTTAGGTTAAGCCTAGAATTATATAGGCTACTACTAGGAAGACCTAGCTATTAATATCTACCTATAAGCAAACTAAAGAAGTAATTAAGGCGCTTCTTTAGTAGCTATTATAGAACTACTATTTAACCTTTACTGCTATTTATACTATTCTTTTATGTAACAATAGAACTTACTTTAGGCTAAGGTATTACACTAAACTCTTACTTATTGCAGTAAAGCAGTTATATTTACTATTTATCTATATATTATAGAACAATAGTTAGTTAAAGAGTATAGAGATAAGGAACAGTAATATATCTATTTTTTTAGTTATCTCTCTATATTCTTCTTCTAGCTGCTTACTAAGTAAGGGTTATTATATTATCTATATTGCCTTTACCTCTATATTAAGCTTAAGGCTAAAGGTAAGCCTTTTTCTAACTTATTAGAGTTCTTCTTCTATATATTGTTTATAGCTACTACCTATACACTAGTTAATTCTAGCTTCTATTCTACTAATTATAATCTATATCCTTAAATATAGTGTTAAAATAACCTATATTAAAGGTATTACCTCTTCTAATAGTGTTTCTTAAGTTTAGCCTTAAATACTTACTTTACTTATAAAGCATTCTTATTTAGTTATTTTACTCTAGATTTCTTTACACTCTCTTTCTATTTCTATTAAGTTTTTGCAGTATTAACTCTAGTTATTTTAGTGTTACTATTCTAAAGCTCTTTAGAGCTAAAGCTATATTTCTACTAGTGCTATTCCTTAATATAATATAACTTAAGGTTTAGCGTAATACTGCAGTAGCGCTCTACTGCCTAAAGGTAGTTATAATATAGAATATCTCTCTTTACACTATAATCCCTTATTTCCTTATTAAGCGCTATTTATAGCTTAGCTAACTTTACACTATTATTCTAGTTAGCTCTTTTTACTAGTGCAATTTTCTCTTTAAAATAAATATAGAATTCTATAAACTACTTATTGCTACTTTATTAAAGCTAATTAAGCTTAATTAAGGCCTAGTTCTACTAGTAAGAATCTATAAAGACTAATTCTAAGTAATTAAGGAATCCCTATATATTATATTCCTTTACTTTACCTACCTTATAATAGGCAGTTACTCTTTACTAAACCTTAGGCAATAAGCTTTAGTATAAATAGTACTACTAGTTCTATATTATGCCTATAAAGGCACTATTAGCCTAGAGCTTTTAGGTAATTACTATTTACTAAGCCTAAAAGCTCTATTTATTTCTATTGTAAGGGTTTACTATAGATAGAGGCTTCTATTTAGGTTTCTCTAGCTGCTAGCCTACTGCAGCTTAAAGCTGCTTCTCTATCTATATATAGTCTATTATAAAGCGTTATAGTTCCTTTATTTATAGAGATTAGCTCTTAACTAACTTATAAAGCACTGTAATTTCTACTGCTTTCTAGCTAATTTCTACTGTACTTTCCCCTACCTCTTTATAGAGGTTAAAAGGGTACTTAGGCTAGCTAGCTAGGCCCTTATTGCTATAACTAAACAATATTATTCTTACTAGTGTTCTATCTATAGAATAATTATAGTATATAATAGACTAGCCTAGAAGCTACTGCTAACTAGCGTTTATAATAAGAACTATAATTATAGAAAGAAAAGAGAGAAAAGAGAAAGAACTAGAAGCCTCTCTATACTTCTATACTATATATTTAGAAGTAGGTCTATCCCCTTAGGAGCCCCTTTTAGTATATACTCTATAGCTAAGGTTCTCTCTCTAGGGCCTAATAAAGTCTAGCTAACCTCTAGATAAATGTAGCTTACTTCTCTCCCTTCCTCTACATAGATCTCTGTCCCTCTTCTGCTGTTCTCCCTCTACTGAAAGACCCGAGCCTAAGGCTCGAGTCCATAACAGTACTGTTGCTTATAGAGCTTAGAAAGCAAAGTTAATACTAATACCTATTAGCCTATAAGGGAGACTAGTTAATTTGTTAAAAAAGAAGCTTTAGCACAGGTTATTAGAAGAGAGTTATAGATCTTACAGAAACCCTTACTTTTTAGTAATAAAGAAGGATAGAGGGATATAGCTAGTGCTGTTTACAACAGCCTACAACAAGATTACAATATAGAATGCCTATATCCTAGAAGGAGTAAAGGCTTTTAGCGAAGAATTTAGGATATATAAGATACTTTTAGTTATTAATTTGCTGTTAAGCTATAACTAGGTGCTGCTTACAGAGGAAAGTAGAGACTTAACAACAATTTTAATAGTAATAGAACTTCTATAACTTTATATACTTCCTTAGGGAGCAACTAACTCTATTGCTTAATTTATTTAGGTAGTAGAGAGAATTCTTTTTAACCTAATTCCTTACACTTATAAGCCTTTCTTAAATAATATTGTAGTAAAAGGCTTTACTACTATATATAATAGAGAAGAAGTATTGCTTAATATATAAAGATATATTATAGAACATTTAATTAAAATTAATAAAGTCCTTATTAATATTAAGCTAGCTAGTTACACTATATTTACTGTAAAATTAAAGCTATACTAAAAGACTATAGAAATTGTTAGATTTATATATAGCACTAATAGAAGGAAACCTTTAGAAGTAAAAGTAATAAAGATTTTAGAGTAAATAGAGTATAAGAATGTTTTTAAGGTTAAATCCTTTCTTAGGCTTATAGGCTATTATTATATCTAGGTATAGTATTACTCTATAAAAGCTAAGCCTCTTATAATCTTATTTAAGAAAAGTGCTAAGTAGACTTAAGAACTAAACTAGAAGAACGCTATAGAGGTTCTTAAGTATATAATAATAACTACACTAGTTCTTATAATAATTAATCTTAGCTTAGGCGCTAGAGAAATTATATTAATAGTTAACGCTAGCTTAAAAGGATAAAGAGCAGTTTTAATATAAATTATTAATAGGCAATAACACTCTATACAATATAAAAGTAGATATTAAAGCAATTTAGAAATTAAGTATAATAGAATAAAGTAGAAATATAGAGCTATTATTTATATATTAAGAAGGCTATAAATTTATCTCTATAGAGTTCCCTTTACTCTAAAGACTAATTCTTAGGTGCTTATATATTAGCTTAATAGCGCTATTAATAACGTCCTAAGTGCACTTATTACGCAATAGATTAGTTATATTATACTATTTAATTTTATAGCTAGGTATATTCTAGGAGAAAAGAATAAAATAGCTAATACTTTATTACGTAAAGAAGGTAGGCCTTTTAATGCATTAAATTAAGCAGCTAAAGGGGATATTAAAGATTTTATTAACCTATAGCTTAACATTAATAAGATCTAGCTATATAATAGAGTATACTATACTCTTAGAACTTAATAAATTATAGATTTCCTTTTAACGTTATAAAGACTATTTAATCTAAATAAGAGTAAGTATAAGTAACTTTATATAAGTGCTAAGTAATACTTCTTAGATAAAGGCCTATTGTAAAAGAGACTAACTAGTATAATAAAGAGTTCTACTTTAGTTATTAAAGACCTAATACAATAGAAGAAGATTATTAAGAATTTATATAAGTAAATAGGTTATAAAAGTATAGAAGTTATATTTTAAGTAGTTAGAATTAAGTACTTTTAAAAAGAACTTTAGAATATAGTTTAAGTAATAATTTTCTATTATAAGGTATACTAAAAGTTTACTTCTTAGAGGCCTAAAGAATTATTAATACTAATAGCTTTAGGCAACCTAATAAGTAAAATATATATTAATACCTAATATATACTACTTAATTATAGTTTTAAGTACCTTTTAGAAGTAAAATATAACCTTACTAAATAGATAGAAGTACACTCTATATAGTATACTAATATTACAGCTATTTAGAAGTTCTTAATAAAACTAATTATATAATTTAAAGTCTTTTAATTTCTAGTTTTTAATAAAGAGCTAGAAATATATAGAAATCTTAAAAAAGCAGTTAAAGCTATTAAAATTAAAGGGATTAAAACATTAATATATAATTTAAAAGCTAATTTACCTATTAAAGCTAGTTATTAAACGCTTATATCTACCCTTTTAAAGATAAAAGGTTTTAATAGAAAGTAGTTTAAATTGCTAAATAAGGCACTATTAGTAAACTATATAGCTATATAAGCGTTATATAGTAAATCTACTTTCTACCTAATTTATAGTTAAAAGCTTATTCTTCCTTTAGAAGTTAAATTTCCTACTTAAAGGTTAATTAATTAGTTAGAAGTTATAACAATATAGAATCTCTTTAAAGTAAGAGTTAGAATACTAGAATAAAAGGAAGTAGATATCTAGAAGGCTTATATAAAAGTCTTTATATTTAGGCAATACTTAGCTAATTAAATAAACTAAAACTAAGAGGTATTATTGCAAAAGAAGAAAGATTAATTAGTCTTAAGAGATTTAGTCTTTATATATAATATATAAAGAGTTATAGATATATTAATAAAGAAGAAGTTAGTAATACAATAGAATAGTCTTTTTAAAGTATACAGCTAAGTAAAAGTTACTAGTGCCTACTGTTTAAAGACCTTAAATAGTATAGTGCTTAATAAAACTATTTCTAGGGATTATATTAAGAAGTTTAGGCTTAATCTAAAGAGATAGTAGACTTTTACTGCTAATAAATAGCTCTATACTCTACAATATACTGCCTAGTATAGTAAAGACATTAGTAACTTTAAGTAAGATACTAATAAATTACAACCTACTAATGCCTAGTATAATATATTAGATTAAATAGTTTCTAAGAACTATATATTACAGCTGTACTAAAAAGAGGATTTTAAGGATAATAACGCTAAAGTAAACCTTTTACTATAATATTATCTAAAGTATATAATAGAAGTTTATCTATTAGTAATACCTAAAGAAGAGCGTAGAAGCTATAAAGAGATTAATAATATTATTTAATCTTAGTAATTTACTTATAACTTTACTAAAATATATAACTTATTATAGCTTTTATAAAAGCTAATACTGCAGTCTCTATATCTTTAGCTTTAAAGAGAAAGAAGGTTAAGTTTATTTATTTATATATTTAAGACTAACTAAGATTTAATAATAGTATATTAAGATTATTTAGAGATTTAAAGCTAATTAGAATTAAGACTATAAACCTAGATTAAATAGAATATATAAAAAGTTTTTAAAAACCGCTAAAAATAAGTATAGTTCTATTCTATTTTAACTAAAGAGGCTGCCTAGCTTTTACCCTTTTTCTGTTTTTTATCTTTTAACTTAAGCAATTTATACTTAATTTTCTAGTAAAATTCTAGTAGTCCTAATGTTTAGAGAAAAGAGTAAGGAATATTAACTGCTATAAAGAGAGAAAGATCCTTATAAAGGACCTTCTAGAGCCTTAGAAGAATAAATAGTTAATTTACCTAGTCTTTACCCTAGAACGTTATAAAAGGAGCATTATAGTAAATCTAGCTATAGTTACTATAACCTTTTATAAATTGCTATTTATAGCTTACAGTAGTAGAGCTACTCTAGATGTAATTGCTGTATAAGTTACTATAGATATCCTTAAGAGAGGTGTAGCTATAAAATAGAAAGTAGATATATTTCCTAAATAAGGTAACTATTTAAAGATATATATTAGTGTAATAAGAGCAAAATGCACTATTCTCTTTACTAAAGAATAAGATTAAAAGGGCTTTATAGCGCTCTTAATAATTAGTAAGTATATAATAGAAATATCTATAAGAATAAGCTATTTTAGTTAGAATAAAGATAAAGTTCTTAATATTTAATTCTAGCGCAACCTTATATAAAAGAGAGCCTTTTTTTACAGTACTATTAATAAACTAAGCCTTAAGATTTTAATTATAAAAGAATTTAATAGCTTTTAGAGGTATATTAAGTATAGAACTCTATTAAAAAGCAACTTTAGTGTATATTAAGTATCTACTAGCACTAATATTATTGCCTCTATAAACTTAAAGCTTAAAGGTAAATTTATACTAAGGAGGTAAGGTTTATTAGTATAATAAAAGAATAGAAGTATAATTAAAAGCTTTTTTATAAAAGACTTACTATATTAATAAGTATTATTAAAGGAAAGATATCTATTTAACTATTTTAAGAGAAAGTAATTTAATAAAAGAGAGTAGTAAAAGGGATTCTTCTACTAATAATATTCTATATATTTATAAGATCTTTACAGTTTTAAGGAAGCTTTTTAGCTATAATTAAATAATTAAAGATACTAATAAAAACAATAAAAAAGAGGCTATATAGAAAGGTAGTTATAAGAAGAAAAAAGGAAGATAAATATAATTAGTTAAAGAGAATATTATAAATTACTTAATAAGTTTATAGCTATTAAAGTCTTAGTATATATTTACTATTAGCCTCTACTAAATTATAATAATTATAAATAGCTATTAACTAAGGATTTATTAAGACAATACTAGCTATAATATAGCTTATATTTTTACTCTCTCTCTCTCTTTATTCCTTTATTTTTATAATATTTTTATTATAAGTACCTACCTAAGCTCCTTTTTACCTTTAATTTTTTAAAAGCTATTTAATCTTTACTACTAAAATAGAAAATAAATACTAAGAACCTATTTCTAAGACTAGCTTTAGAGTTATATATAAAGGATAAATATATTACTTTAGAACATTAAAGAACCTACTAATATACTACATTATAGTGTAAGTCTATAAGCTAGTTAGCAATTTCTTTTGTATAAAAGAGTAAGATTAAGTAGATTTACCTCTTAAGAAGCTCTATAAGCGCTAGCTGCCTCTCTTTTAGCAATATTTTAAGTAGCCTTCTTTTAGCCTACTACTTTATTAGGATTATAATTTAGATAACTTTAGGCTTATAGAGTTAATATAGTTTAGCTAGAGTTTAGTAGTTTAGTTTAATTATCTTAATAATATTTATAGCTTTCTAATAAAGTCCTTTAAGCAAGAGACTTATTGTAAATAGTTAGATTAATTTTAGCTTATTACTATAGTAAAAATTATTACTTATAGGATTAAGTGTATAGTAGTTATCTTTAAGGAGTCTTTTATAATTAATATAGAAGAGATAAACTAAAGTAAGATTATAAAACTTATAGGTTAAAAGGTATATAGAATTAAAGATAGGTTTTAACTTATTTTCTGCTGTTATAATATAAGCTATAACTCTTCTGCCTTATACAATAAAATAAGTAAGTAAAGACTTATTACTAGCTTTCTCTTCTTTAATAACTACTAAACTTATTTTATCTTTAATTACTTAAAGGGATACTATTATTACTTTAATATAGAACCTAAAGGTAGAATTAAAAGGTTTAAAGCTACAATCTATAGTTAAGTATAAACTTTATAGCTCCTTTAGTATCTATATCTATTCTAGGCAATTTTAGTACTATATTATAAGCAGAAGAGCAACTAGGAATATAGATATACTTATTTATCCTTCTTAATATAGACGCTTTATTGTTTAGTTAAGTATCTTCTAATTAATCTTATTAGTAACAGCTTATATAATATACCTTATACTTAATATAGCAACTATAGAATTACCTAAATATTAAAGAATAAATTTAAACTATACCTTTATAACTAAGTTATAACTAATAACTCTATTAATTAGTCTTATAACTACTGTAAAGGTACTAATAGAGTTATAATAGTTCTGCGCACAATAGCAGTAAATAAGCTTAGTTTTATAAATAGGTATATAGTTATTAAAAAAGCTAAGACTATAGGCTTTAACCTTAGCTACCTTTAGGAAGATACTATAAAGCGTTTTATCTTAAGATATTACTTATAGATAACTAGTAGTAGAATTCCTATTCTAAAGGAGCTTAATGCCTAGAAATTTACCTTAAGTAATTATAATTAAGTAATTAAATAGTTAATAGAGGTTAATAAATAAATGCTTATATAACTTTAGAAGAATTAGTTTATTGCTACTATTTAGTTTAATAGTAATTCTATTATCTATAATAGAACTATTAAAGCAGTAATAACAGTAAAGAAATAGCGTTTACATTTTCTAATATAGATAAATAAGCCTAGCTAGGCTTTTATACATTATAAGCTACTTCCTTTTGTACAAAAGAAGTCTTTAATTATAACGTTTAAGGTGCTACTATAGCTTATAACTAATTTATAAAGCCCTTTATTATTACTACTGCTAAATAATTTAGAGGTCTTTACTAGAATTTCTAGTATACTATAAGATCTTACGTAAAAAGATTAAATAGAATCTTGCAGTAAGAACTAGCTTCTATAATAATTATAGAACTTAAAGTATTAGCTACTATCTTTATATTTTATAGGGCTATTAGTATAGAAGTAGAAATCTAGGTAAAGGGATAAAGAGATTATAAGGGCAGTAAAATAAGCGCTTAAAGCTAGAGAATACTATACTATAAAGGATTAAATAAAAGTATTAGCTTAAAGATATATTGCTAAACAACCTATAATAGCCTATAATTCTATTACTAATATAAACCTTAGTGTTATACTGCTAGCTCTCTTTTATTCTAGCGCTTAATAAGAGATAATTAAGGTAAATAAAAGACACTATTTAATTACATTTAGAGCAACTAAATAAAGTGTAAATTACTAAAAAAGAGTTGCTTATTATAAAGGAAAGCGCCTAGCTATAAGGACGCTATTACTAGTAAGAGGGACACTACTATATATACTAAAGACGCTAAAGCTATTATAGAAGATAAGAGAATTAAGACTTTAGGATTAAGGGAATTAGCTAAAGAGTTAAGTTACTTATAAGTCTTGCTTTATAAGCTTATTTATAACTAAAGAGGTATTATATTGCAGTAGAGTTACTCCCTTACGCTCTTATATTAGCTTTATAAGGGATACTATATATAGATTTTTCTTTATAAGAGTGTGCATTGCCTAAATATCTAAATAGTTTAAGTAAGTAAGTATATAAGCAGCTTTTGCTAATTCTTTTTAGGCTTTTACTCTTTTAATTAATTAATATCTTTTAGCCTGCTTTAATTTACAACACTTAATGCTTAAGAAACATTACTCTACTAATACTAACACTTTCCTTAATTCTTTAATATATTTAGCTCCCTTTTATATATATATAGCTTCTAAGCCGCAATTGATATTTTATTTCTGCCTTTTCTAACTATTTAATCTTCTTGCCTACTATTGCTTAATAGTACGCACTAATAAATATCTCGCTCTCTGCCGATTCTCTTCGATCTTAACGTGCGCTACATCGTTACCCACTTTAGTGTAGGCTGTATAGTTATTTAGGGGTTTAGTTTTGAGGCAACAAAACATCTATAGGTAATCTCTCTATAGGGTCTCCCTCTAAGGTAGTAGATCCTATTACTTCTAAAAGAGCTTCTAAAGTCTCTTTTAAAGCCCCTAAACTTTCTAGTTCCTCTAATAGTGCTACTTTTCTGCCTACTTTTAATGAAGGCACTATAAAAGAGTTGAATAAGAAGGTCCACTCTATTCTAGAGGCTGCTAAGCTAAAAGGCCCTAAAAATTTTAAACAGTAGAAGCAAGCTTTAACTATTTAATTTAGGGCACTAGGATTCCCTTAATTTATTAATAATTCTAGTATAGCTAGTACATTAGTAGATTTAGAGCAAGCTATTATCCTTATAATTATAAGAGATAGTTGCTAATCTAGACCTTAAGCTGCTATAAGCTAGCATAAGTCCCCTGTAGATGCCTATAACGTTCTAGTTAGGCAATATTTATAAAGTGCTAAAATACAACGTAGTACGCTATATACTAGTTATTACAACTTATCGTTTTTGAACTATAAGGGATCTTTAGAGGCCTTTAATGCTAAATTTAATAATTTACTAGCTAGATTACAGCTCTATAGTGTAGCTATTAATTCTATTAACTAGGTAAATTATTATATTAATGCTTTAAAGAAGACCTTCCCTAGCTAGGCTAAAAGGCAGCGATATTCTATTAGAGCTGCTAGAGCACAAGGTCTATCTGTAAAAATGCTGAATTTATAGTTCCTTATAGCTAACTTATTAGAAGAACAAAGAGATAAAAGCTCCTCTATATCTAAGGCTCTTAGTTATAAAGCTTCTAATTCTAATGGTTCTAATAATAAGGCTAATTAAGGAAAGAATCCTCCTAATTAGAAGAAGAATTCTAATTCTAATTGTAACGATTCTAATGCCTCTAAAGAAAAAGATCAAGATAAAGCCTCTAAGAATAAGAAGAAGTGGAAGGGCTGAAGAAGAAGTAACAAAAACTCTAGGAATAAGGATAGAGAAGCTGCTTTTGCTATAGGTTGTTATAACCTATCTACTAGCAACTAGGATACTATAGAATCTAATGATTCTAGCAGTTCTAGTAGTGATGATTCTTACGACTTAGATACAGAATCTACTACTAGTGATACTAGTACTACTAGTAATAATACCTATTGAAAATAATAGGGATTACAGGACTAGATATCTAAGAGGGTAGTGGTCTCTTAGATTTAGCACCTGTAATTGCTCCTAGCAATTATCACGTAGTGGAAGCAGCAGCGGCCTAAATCAAGCTGTAGTGTATAGTATAGATTACGTAGAGGCAATAGATAACTGTAATAGTGGTATCTTTATATTAAGAGCGCTGTAATAAACAAGTTAGTAAGGGTAGGATCTCGAATCTTTCTAGTCCCTTATAGACCTACTAACTATATCGGCAGGCTGTAGTCGCTAGAAGGGGCTTATAGGCTACTTTATAATTTCCGCAAAAAGATTTACTATATAAAAACAAAAAAATCGACTTACAGCTATATAAACGAGACGCCTACGTGCACAATTTAACAAATTCCACTAATAATAAGCAACCCTTATAAGCAACTCTATCTAACAATTATACTATTAAATAGCCCTAATTCTTAGCTTTTAAATAGTATACTTCTTAAATTTCTACTATTGCTAGTTGTAGAGAAAATCGCTGTTAAAGTTAACTATAGGTTAGGCAACTTTGCCTTAGTTAATTCTAGATGTTTTGCATCTAGTAACAGCAATATCTCTACTAAAAATTAACGTAACAAGACCTAATAAGGGTTACGTAATAGAGCAACTAGTAGGCATAAAAATAGGCTATATAGGGTAGCTTATTTTTAACACTCCCTCTAGAAATGTAAGAAGTAACTAGTTCTATAAGCAACTTAGCTCCTTTAAAGGATATCTAAGTTAGAATTAACTAACGAAATACAGTACTAATAACAGAACTAAATAATATAACTAATTCTAGCAATTCCAGGGTAGTTATAGTTGAATATAACTAGTTATTGTTAATTGTTTTTGTTGTTTTCGATTTTTAACTGTTTTTTTATTGCTTTTCGATTTTTTAAGTGTTTTTTGTTGCTTTTATAAGCTAGCTAGAAAGCTCTAGTAACTTAATAAATTGTTAATGCTTTTAAATAGCAAGAGGCTTAGTTAGGCTATCTACTAGCATCTAATTTGTATTAATATAACTAACCTTAGCTATACCTTTACAAATCTTTTCCCTAATGTAGTTAAACTTTAAAAGGGTATACTTAGTTCTACTATACAACGTTAGGTTGTAAGCAGTAACTATAGCGCCTTAATTATTACACCTAATAGGAATAGAAGGGGTTAAAGGCAGCTTTATCTCCTTAAAAAGGCTGTAAAGCCACTCTAATTCCCTAATAGCTTTAGATAATGCATTAGATTCTGCTTCTAATGTGGAAAGAGCAATAGTACTAGCTTTCTTTAATTTCTAGCTAATAGGTCCACTAGCTAGCTTATATAGATAAGTATAGGTTGATTTAGAAGAGACTTTATTACTAGCAAAATCGCTATTGTAATAACTAAGGAGGGTCTTAAGTACTTCTTTAGAGCTAGAAGCTTTAGAAGAAGACCCTAGTAGTATAGAACGCTTATAAATAATAGTAAAGCTTCTAGTACTACTTAAGTACCTTAGGAGGTGCTTAGAGGCGTTTAGGTGCTCTATATAGGGCTTAGCTAGGAAGGTTAATAGCCACTGAACGGAAAAAGCAATATCAGCCCTAGTTAGCAACATTAGGTACATTATAGTGCCTATTATGCTCTAATAAAGCTTATAATTAGATTTTAAGAGAAGTTTTATAACTAGTTGCTTTAGAATTCCCAGCTGTATAGGGATAGAAGCTAGCTTAGTATCTAGCATTTTAAATCTTTCTAGGGCTTTAAGGATGTATTAAGATTAGTGGATTTTAATAGACCTTTTAGACCTATTACAGGTGATTTACACACCTAGAAAGAACTCTGCTGGTCCTCTATCTTCTATTGGATAAGCTTTATATAATAGCTTCTTTAGCTTGTTAATATAGCTTAGATTTAGACCAATTAGAAGACAGTTATCTACGTAAGTAGCAATATACGTAGATGTAGCTAGGTTATAAAAGACTGCTGGGTCTAATATAAGAGGTTTAAATCTATACTTTTGAAGTAATTCTGTTAGAATTTGCTGCTATTCTCTAGAACTTTACTTTAAACTATAGTAGGATTTTTCTAGCTTAATTACTTAGTCTTTAGAAGGCCTATAATTACAGCTTTTTAGTAGCTTAGCTACTAATAGCGATGCTTGCTCTGCAAATTTAACGAATCTATCTAGGATTTCTATATAAATAGCTTCTTTTAGCTTACTATTTAAAAACGCTCCTATAAAGTTGATTTGCTCGACTTTCTAGTTATTAAAAGCTGCAAGAGCTAATAATATACGCTAGCTAGGAGGAATACTAGTTGCAGCAAAGGTCTCTAGGTAATCTTAACCTTCTATTTGCATAAATCCCTTAGCAATAAGGCGGGCCTTATATTTTATAGGATTATTTTCTTTATCCTTTTTTAGCCTATAAATAAGCCTATTCTTTAGAACTCTTCGGCCCTTAGGTACTTAGTCTTTCCCTATAAATTTAAAGGTTCTAGCAGCTAATAGCTGCTTAAATTCGCTATAGGTAGCTTCTATCTAATGCTGCTTAGCAGAGCTTTTTAGGGCTTACTTCTATATGTTAAGAAGTTTATCCTTATTACTAAAAGTAATAGCTGCTTTAGTCCTTGCCTTAAAGCATAGATCCTTAATTAAGGAAAATATATCTCCATCTAAATCTATAGCATCAGCATTAGCTTCAGCTTCTATAGTAGCTTCTATAGGTGTTTCTATAGGTATAGGGGCTTTAGGGGCCTCTATAGCTTCTATAGGGTTGCTTAGTAGAAGAGCTTAATCTACAGGTTCTAGTAGATAATTTAGCACATCTAGATAACTAGGATAAGGATACTTAGGAGTATAATTATCCACTAATTGCTGCTAGTCATTAATTTCTCCCTCTAAAGGATTATCTACTATAGAACCAATAGGAACCTTAGGGATGCCCTATGAAATAGGACCTATTCCTTCTATAATTTTAACGAAGCTAGTCTTTATAACAGCTCGTTTAGAGGGGATGTATATTAGATATACATTAGAACCTAGTGTAGCTAAAAGTCTACTAGGAATAGTTCTTTTAGCTAGCTTCTGCAACCTAGATCGTTGTTCTAAAGGAATTAGAACTTCGCAATAGGAGCCTATAGCCCTTATTTTAGTAAAATCAGGCTTATAGGTCTTAGAAGGCTCTAAATTAGCTAGATATAGCTGTTTAGGACTTAGTAGTTTAGTACTATTCGCAGTAGTATTAACTAAATCCACTATAGCAGGAAGGATATAAGACTATAGATATAGAGGTAATTGTAACTACTATAGGGTAGCACATAAACAGTCTAGAAGTACTCTTATAGCTCTCTCTATTAGCCTATTCTGTTCGTAAATATAGGGGCAAGAGGTACTAAAGCAAATACCCTTAGAAGATAGCTAAGCTTGCAACCTAGTATTAATTTCTATACTACTATTAAAATAAAGGTGTTTAGGGTAGCAGTTATACTGGTTCTTTAATTCCTTAAAGAAGCCTTTAATACAGCTATAGAGAGTAGAACCCTCTTTATTAGCTAGATTAAAAGACTACTTATACTGTAATTTTCTATTAATTAGAAAAAGAACTAGAGGCCTCTTATTGTACAGTATAGGCTCTATTTTAACGGTATCTCCCTCTATAATATCTAAACATCTAGGGGGGTTAGGAATAGCATGCTTGCTAGGTCTTCTAACAGCTTTAGCTTAGTTGCAAGCTAGGCAGTTAAAATCCTTTTCCTTAATTTTTATAAAATTAGGAATACCTTTAGTAATAGAAGCAGTCTTCTTTAGTAAAGGGAGTCCTATATGCCCTAATCTAACGTGCTAAGTAGCAGCTAATTCTAGTAGCTTCTTATAGGAAGAAGAAGCAGTAGGATTACTACTAGAATTATCATTAAAGCTAGCTTCCTGTTGCTCCCTATCTTGCTAGATCTCTTAAGAACTATAGGCCTCGTTTAAGGGATCTAGACGGCTATTTCCTCTAATATCTAGCAACTTAGGATTTAGACCTTCTAAATCCCCGTTATTAGAAGGAATCTAACTAGGAGCCCGTTTAGGAACTAGGGCTAATAGCTCTATAACATCGTTATTAGTATTATCTTCTTCTTTAAAATTAGATAATTCCTTAATACAGCTATATTCCTTAGGATTAAAACTAGGCTGTTAAGGGATTTAAACCTCTATAGGATAACTAGCATTATAACCGCTATTATAACTATTGCTAGTAAATCCTATATAAGAGAGATTTACGTGGTTTTTACACACTTTAGGGGTCTCTTGCCCCTTAAGCTGTAGAAAGAAACTATACTTTTTAGGATTTAGAAGCCTACAGCAGCTTCTATTAGCTAGAAATAGCTAATTTCTAAGGAGAGTGCCCCCTATTAAATAGTGCTTTAGACCACTAATTAGGTTAGTATCTAAACCTAGGCAATATAGAGCATCCTTTAGAGCTAAAGGTCTGTATTTAGCTGGATTTATACTAACTAGTACCTAGAATACAGCAGTTCCCTGTCCTTTAGGATAAATAGAACCTCCTCTAGTAGCAATAGGCGCGGTTTTACCCTTTTTTATAGGCTTAAAAGTCCTAAAAAATGCCTTATTGTTAACTATATAATAGGTAGAACCTGTATTGTATAGTAAGGAGTTTTTAATTATTCCATTAGAATAGTTAAAAGAAGGGGTATTATTACTAGTAGTACTAGTATCACTAGTAGTGGATTCTGTATCTAAATCGTAAGAATTATCACTACTAGAACTGCTAGAATCATTAGATTCTATAGTATCCTAGTTGCTAGTAGATAGGTTATAACAACCTATAGCAAAAGCAGCTTCTCTATCCTTATTTCTAGAGTTTTTATTACTTCTTCTTCGGCCCTTCCACTTCTTCTTATTCTTAGAGGCTTTATCTATATCTTTATCTTTAGAGGCATTAGAATTGTTAGAATTAAAATCGTTAGAATTCTTCTTCTAATTAGGAGGATTCTTTCCTTAATTAGCCTTATTATTATTAGAACTATTAGAAGCCTTATAACTAAGAGCTTTAGATATAGAGAAGCTTTTATCTCTTTGCTCTTCTAATAAGTTAGCTATAAGGAACTGTAAATTCAGCATTTTTATAGATAGACCTTATGCTCTAGCAGCTCTAATAGAATATTGCTGCCTTTTAGCCCAGCTAGGGAAGGTCTTCTTTAAAGCATCAATATAATAATTTACCTAGTTAATAGAATCGATAGCTACACCACAGAGCTATAATCTAGCTAGTAAATTATTAAATTCAGCATTAAAGGCCTCTAAAGATCCCTTATAGTTCGAAAACAATAAGTTGTAATAACTAGCATATAGCGTACTACATTGTATTTTAGCACTCTGCAAATATTGCCTAACTAGAACGTTATAGGCATCTACAGGGGACTTATGCTAGCTTATAGCAGCTTAAGGTCTAGATTAGCAACTATCTCTTATAATTATAAGGATAATAGCTTGTTCTAAATCTACTAAAGTACTAGCTATACTAGGATTATTAATAAATTAAGGGAATTCTAATGCCCTAAATTAAATAGTTAAAGCTTGCTTTTACTGTTTAAAATTTTTAGGGCCTTTTAGCTTAGCAGCCTCTAGAATAGAGTGGACCTTCTTATTTAACTCTTTTATAGTGCCTTTATTAAAAGTAGGCAGAAAAGTAGCACTATTAGAGGAACTAGAAGGTTTAGGAACTTTAAAAGAGACTTTAGAAGTCTTAGAAGTAACAGGATCTACTACCTTAGAGGGAGACCCTATAGAGAGATTACCTATAGATGTAATTATAGTATCTAATTTACTTAGTAAATTAGCTATATTACCTTTATTTTGGCTTTATTTTGCTTTACTATACCTAATAAATCTCTTTAGGGTCTCTTGTTGCTTATCTATTTAAGCTTTTAGATTAGCTTGCACATTATAGACTTGCACTACTCTTTTAGAAGCTAATCTAGCTTCCTTTAGAGCCTTCTTAGCTGTATAATCTTCTTCATTAGAAGAGGAATCTACTAGCTGAGGGGGGGACCTTGCTAGACTAGGAAAGCTAGTAGCAGCTGTAGCTAGTGTACTAGAACCACTACCCCGTTTAGGGCTTGTGCTCTTTCCCTTACCTATTCCTTTTAGTGCCATTTTAAGGGTTTTAATAGCTAATTTAACGCTCTTTATAGCTAATTATAGCTTAAATTACAGTGGAAAAGGTAGTAAATAACAGTAATAACCTCTACTAGATATCAATAGATTGCTCTATTATAGGCCTAGAAGTGCCCTATATATTTAGAAATTATACTGAGATTTTTCTCCAATTTCTTTCGTAATAGGTATAACAGGCTCTAAAGGCTGCATTGTATTGCGATCTGTATACGCATACAATTTGTATAGCAGACTAGATTAACAAGCAGTCGCGAGGGGCATAAAACATAGGTCCTAGCTATTTTTAGCCAAAAAATTCAGGAGATTCTTCTCCAATTAGGTTCCAATAAATTAGTGGAGACCTAGGCACAGCCAATTTAGGGATATCCAGCTAATTCCTACTTTAAAATCCCGACTAGTGGGATTACTATATAAATTGATTCTGCAACTAAAAACACAGGAATATCTAACAGCAACAAGAGCTGTTAGGCGTGCACTACAAATTGTAGTATAGCTACTAACAGAGGTGCATAGGGTGCACAATATAACAACAACAACGAGCGATATAGTGCAGCGCTAAGCTTATTTCTTAATAGAAATAATTAATTAGGTAGTGCCTAATAAAACGATTTACAGTGCAAATGTAATGTGTGTAGATGTGTATATTTTAATGTTGTACAACAATAGAACCTAGCTATTAAGAATAGCTTTAAAAGTGTATATATATAGGGTGTATAGAGTGTAGGAGGCACAGGGTGGGCAGAATAAAAACACTAGTATAGTAGCTAGCAATATATGTGCAGTAGGTATTAATAGCTTCCAGCAAGCTACTAATAGCAGCAATAGCTGCTAGCGCAGGTCTTAATATAGCTTCTAGTAGGTAATACAGTACACAATAGTAGATTTCAGCGGGCTAACAGCTTACAGATAGGTCTTCCGGGCTTATAACCTATTAAAAATAATAGGGATTACAGGACTAGATATCTAAGAGGGTAGTGGTCTCTTAGATTTAGCACCTGTAATTGCTCCTAGCAATTATTACGTAGTAGAAGCAGCAGCGGCCTAAATTAAGCTGTAGTGTATAGTATAGATTACGTAGAGGCAATAGATAACTGTAATAGTAGTATCTTTATATTGAGAGCGCTGTAACAAATAAGTTAGTAAGGGTAAGATCTTAAATCTTTCTAGTCCCTTATAGACCTACTAACTATATTAGCGGGCTATAGTTGCTAGAAGGGGCTTATAGGCTACTTTATAATTTCCGTAAAAAGATTTACTATATAAAAACAAAAAAATCGACTTACAGCTATACAAACAAGACGCCTACGTGCACAATTTAATAAATTCCACTAATAACAAGCTACCCTTATAAGCAACCCTATCTAACAATTATACTATTAGATAGCCCTAATTCTTAGCTTTTGAATGGTATACTTCTTGAATTTCTACTATTGCTAGTTGTGGAGAAAATCGCTGTTAAAGTTGACTATAGGTTAGGCAACTTTGCCTTAGTCGATTCTAGATGTTTCGCATCTAGTAACAGCGATATCTCTACCAAAAATCAACGTAACAAGACCTAATGAGGGTCACGTGATAGAGCAACTAGTAGGCATAAAAATAGGCTATACAGGGTAGCTTATTTTTAACAATACCCCTTCTTTTAATTACTCTAACGGAATAATTAAAAACTCCCTACTATACAATACAGGTTCTACCTGTTATATAGTTAACAATAAGGCATTTTTTAGGACTTTTAAGCCTATAAAAAAGGGTAAAACCGCGCCTATTGCTACTGGAGGAGGTCCTATTTATCCTAAAGGACAGGGAACTGCTGTATTCTAGGTACTAGTTAGTATAAATCTAGCTAAATACAGGCCTTTAGCTCTAAAGGATGCACTATATTGCCTAGGTTTAGATACCAACCTAATTAGTGGTCTAAAGCACTATTTAATAGGGGGCACTCTCCTTAGAAATCAGCTATTTCTAGCTGATAGAAGCTGCTGTAGGCTTCTAAATCCTAAAAAGCATAGTTTCTTCTTACAGCTTAAGGGGCAAGAGACCCCTAGAGTGTGTAAAAACTACGTAAATCTCTCTTATATAGGATTTACTAGTAATAGGTATAATAGCGGTTATAATACTAGTTATCCTATAGAGGTTTAAATCCCTTAACAGCCTAGTTTTAATCCAGAGGAATATAGCTAAATCGAGGAATTATCTAATTTTAAAGAAGATAATACTAATAACAATGCTATAGAGCCATTAGCCCTAGTTCCTAAACGGGCTCCTAGTTAGATTCCTTCTAATAACGGGGATTTAGAAGGTCTAAATCCTAAGTTGCTAGATATTAGAGGAAATAGCTGTCTAGATCCCTTAAACAAGGCCTGTGGTTCTTAAGAGATCTGGCAAGATAGGGAGCAACAGGAAGCTAGCTCTAATGATAATTCTAGTAGTAATTCTTCTACTACTGCTTCTTCTTCCTATAAGAAGCTCCTAGAATTAGCTGCTACTTAGCACGTTAGATTAGGGTATATAGGACTCCCTTTACTAAAGAAGACTGCTTCTATTACTAAAGGTATTCCTGATTTTATAAAAATTAAGGAAAAGGATTTTAACTGCCTAGCTTGCAACTAAGCTAAAGCTGTTAGAAGACCTAGTAAGTATGCTATTCCTAATCCCCCTAGATGTTTAGATATTATAGAGGGAGATACTGTTAAAATAGAGCCTATACTGCACAATAAGAGGCCTCTAGTTCTTTTTCTAATTAATAGAAAATTACAGTATAAGTGGTCTTTTAATCTAGCTAATAAAGAGAGTTCTACTCTCTATAGCTATATTAAAGGCTTCTTTAAGGAATTAAAAAACCAGTATAAATGCTACCCTAAACACCTTTATTTTAATAGCAGTACAGAAATTAATACTAGGTTGCAAGCTTAGCTATCTTTAAAGGGTATTTACTTTAGCACCTCTTGCCCCTATATTTACAAACAGAATAGGCTAATAGAGAGAGCTATAAGGGTACTTCTAGACCGTTTGTGTGCTACCCTATAGTGGTTACAATTACCTCTGTATTTATAGTCTTACATCCTTCCTGCTATAGTGGATTTAGTTAATACTACTGCGAATAGTACTAAACTACTAAGTCCTAAACAGCTATATTTAGCTGATTTAGAGCCTTCTAAGACCTATAAGCCTAATTTTACTAAAATAAGGGCTATAGGCTTCTATTGCGAAGTTCTAATTCCTTTAGAACAAAGATCTAGGTTGTAGAAGCTAGCTAAAAGAACTATTTCTAGTAGACTTTTAGCTACACTAGGTTCTAATGTATATCTAATATATATCCCCTCTAAACGAGCTATTATAAAGACTAGCTTCGTTAAAATTATAGAAGGAATAGGTCCTATTTCATAGGGCATCCCTAAGGTTCCTATTAGTTCTATAGTGGATAATCCTTTAGAGAGAGAAATCGATGACCAGCAGTTAGTAGATAATTATACTCCTAAATATCCTTATCCTAGTCATCTAGATGTGCTGAATTATCCACTAGAACCTGTAGAAAATCAAGCTTTTCTACCAAGCAACTCTATAGAAGCTGTAGAGGCCCCTAAAGCCTCTATATCTATAGAAGCCCCTTAGGCTAATATAGAACCTATAGAAGCTGAAGCTGATGCTAATGCTATAGATTTAGATAGAGACATATTTTCCTTAATTAAGGATCTATGCTTTAAGGCTAGGACTAAAGCAGCTATTACTTCTAATAGTAAGGATAAACTTCCTAATATGTAGAAGCAAGCCCTAAAAAGCTCTGCTAAGCAGCATTAGATAGAAGCTACCTATAGCGAATTTAAGTAGCTATTAGCTGCTGGAACCTTTAAATTTATAGGGAAAGACTAAGTACCTAAGGGCTAAAGAGTTCTAAAGAATAGGCTTGTTTATAGGCTTAAAAAGGATAAAGAAAATAATTCTATTAAATATAAGGCCCGCCTTATTGCTAAGGGATTTATGTAAATAGAAGGTTAAGACTATCTAGAGACCTTTACTGCAACTAGTATTCCTCCTAGCTAGCGTATATTATTAGCTCTTGCAGCTTTTAATAACTGGGAAGTTAAGTAAATCAACTTTATAGAAGCGTTTCTAAATAGCAAGCTAAAGGAAGCTATTTATATAGAAATCCCAGATAGATTCGTTAAATTTACAGAAGCAACGCTATTAGTAGCTAAGCTACTAAAAAGCTGTAATTACAAGCCCTCTAAAGAGCAAGTAATTAAGCTAGAAAAATCCCTCTATGGTCTAAAGCAAAGTCCTAGAGAATAGCAGCAAATTCTAACAGAATTACTTTAAAAGCATAGATTTAAACCTCTTATATTAAACCTAGCAGTCTTTTATAACCTAGCTACATCTACATATATTGCTACTTACGTAGATAACTGTCTTCTAATTGGGCCTGATTTACGATATATTAATAAGCTTAAAAAGCTACTAAATTAAGCTTATCTAATAGAAGATAGGGGACCAGTAGAATTCTTTCTAGGTATATAAATCACCTATAATAGGTCTAAAAGGTCTATTAAAATCCACTAATCTTAATACATCCTTGAAGCCCTAGAAAGATTTAAAATGCTAGATGCTAAGCTAGCTTCTATCCCTATACAGCTAGGAATTCTAAAGCAACTAGTTACAAAACTCCTCTTAAAATCCGATTATAAGCTTTATTAGAGCATAATAGGCACTATAATGTACCTAATGTTGCTAACTAGGGCTAATATTGCTTTTTCTGTTCAGTGGCTATTAACCTTCCTAGCTAAGCCCTATATAGAGCACCTAAACGCCTCTAAGCACCTCCTAAGGTACTTAAGTGGTACTAGAAGCTTTGCTATTATTTATAAGCATTCTATACTACTAGGGTCCTCTTTAAAAGCTTCTAGCTCTAAAGAAGTACTTAAGACCCTCCTTAGTTATTGTAATAGCGATTTTGCTGGTAATAAAACCTCTTCTAAATTAACCTATACTTATCTATATAAGCTAGCTGGTGGACCTATTAGCTAGAAATCGAAGAAAGCTAGTACTATTGCTCTTTCCACTTTAGAAGTAGAATCTAATGCATTATCTAAAGCTATTAGGGAATTAGAGTAGCTCTACAGCCTTTTTAAGGAGATAAAGCTGCCTTTAACCCCTTCTATTCCTATTAGGTGTAATAATTAAGGCGCTATAGTTACTGCTTACAACTTAACGTTATATAGTAGAACTAAGTACACCCTTTTAAAGTTTAACTACATTAGGGAAAAGATTTATAAAGGTATAGCTAAGGTTAGTTATATTAATACAAATTAGATGCTAGCAGATAGCCTAACTAAGCCTCTTGCTATTTAAAAGCATTAACAATTCATTAAGTTACTAAAGCTTTCTAGCTAGCTTATAAAAGCAATAAAAACACTTGAAAAATCGAAAAGCAACGAAAAAACAGTTAAAAATCGAAAATAACAAAAACAATTAACAACAACTAGTTATATTTAACTATAACTACCCTGGAATTGCTGGAATTAGTTATGTTATTTAGTTCTGTTATTAGTACTGTATTTTCGTTAGTTAATTCTAACTTAGATATCCTTTAAAGGAGCTAAGTTGCTTATAGAACTAGTTACTTCTTATATTTCTAGAGGGAGTGTTAAAAATAAGCTACTCTATATAGCCTATTTTTATGCTTACTAGTTGCCTATTAGTTGCTCTATTACGTAACCCTAACTAGGTCTTGTTACGTTAATTTTTAGTAGAGATATTGCTGTTACTAGATGTAAAACATCTAGAATTAACTAAGGCAAAGTTGCCTAACCTATAGTTAACTTTAACAGCGATTTTCTCTACAACTAGCAATAGTAGAAATTTAAGAAGTATACTATTTAAAAGCTAAGAATTAGGGCTATTTAATAGTATAATTGTTAGATAGAGTTATTTATAAGGGTTGCTTATTATTAGTGGAATTTATTAAATTGTGTATATAGGTGTCTTGTTTATATAGCTGTAAGTCGATTTTTTTGTTTTTATATAGTAAATCTTTTTGCGGAAATTATAAAGTAGCCTACAAGCCCCTTCTAGCAACTACAGCCCGCTAATATAGTTAGTAGGTCTATAAGGAACTAGAAAGATTCAAGATTCTACTCTTACTAACTTGTTCGTTACAGCGCTCTTAATATAAGATACCACTATTATTATAGTTATCTACTGCCTCTACGTAATCTATATTATACACTACAGCTTGATTTAGGCCGCTGCTGCTTCCACTACGTGATAATTGCTAGGAGCAATTACAGGTGCTAAATCTAAGAGACCACTACCCTCTTAGATATCTAGTCCTGTAATCCCTATTATTTTCAATATTTAGCTTGGTTGCAAGCTAGGCAGTTAAAATCCTTTTCCTTGATTTTTGTAAAATCAGGAATACCTTTAGTAATAGAAGCAGTCTTCTTTAGTAAAGGGAGTCCTATATGCCCTAATCTAACGTGCTAAGTAGCAGCTAATTCTAGGAGTTTCTTATAGAAAGAAGAAGCAGTAATAGAAGAATTACTACTAGAATTATTATTAGAGCTAGCTTCCTGTTGCTCCCTATTTTGCTAGATCTCTTAAGAACCACAGGCCTCGTTTAAGGGATCTAGACAGCTATTTCCTCTAATATCCAGCAACTCAGGATTTAGACCTTCTAAATCCCCGTTATTAGAAGGAATCTGACTAGGAGCCCGTTTAGGAACTAGGGCTAATGGCTCTATAGCATCGTTATTGGTATTATCTTCTTCTTTAAAGTTAGATAATTCCTTAATTCAGCTATATTCCTCTAGATTAAAACTAGGCTGTTAAGGGATTTAAACCTCTATAGGATAACTAGTATTATAATTGCTATTATAACTACTAAATCCTATATAAGAGAGATTAGCGTGGTTTTTACACACTCTAGGGGTCTCTTGCCCCTTAAGCTGTAGAAAGAAACTATGCTTTTTGGGATTTAGAAGCTTACAGCAGCTTCTATTAGCTAGAAATAGCTGATTTCTAAGGAGAGTGCCCCCTATTAAATAGTGCTTTAGACCACTAATTAGGTTAGTATCTAAACCTAGGCAATATAGAGCATCCTTTAGAGCTAAAGGCCTGTATTTAGCTGGATTTATACTAACTAGTACCTAGAATACAGCAGTTCCCTGTCCTTTAGGATAAATAGAACCTCCTCTAGTAGCAATAGGCGCGGTTTTACCCTTTTTTATAGGCTTAAAAGTCCTAAAAAATGCCTTATTATTAACTATATAACAGGTAGAACCTATATTGTATAGTAAGGAGTTTTTAATTATTCTATTAGAATAGTTAAAAGAAGGGGTATTATTACTAGTAGTACTAGTATCACTAGTAGTAGATTCTATATCTAAATCGTAAGAATTATTACTACTAGAACTGCTAGAATCATTAGATTCTATAGTATCCTAGTTGCTAGTGGATAGGTTATAACAACCTATAGCAAAAGTAGCTTCTCCATCCTTATTCCTAGAATTTTTGTTACTTCTTCTTCGGCCCTTCTACTTCTTCTTATTCTTAAAGGCTTTATCTATATCTTTAGAGGCATTAGAATTGTTAGAATAGAATATTGCTGCCTTTTAGCCTAGCTAGGGAAGGTCTTCTTTAAAGCATTAATATAATAATTTACCTAGTTAATAGAATTAATAGCTACACTATAGAGCTATAATTTAGCTAGTAAATTATTAAATTTAGCATTAAAGGCCTCTAAAGATCCCTTATAGTTTAAAAACAATAAGTTATAATAACTAGTATATAGTGTACTACGTTGTATTTTAGCACTCTATGAATACTGCTTAACTAGAACTTTATAGGCATCTATAGGGGACTTATGCCAGCTTATAGCAGCTTAAGGTCTAGATTAGCAACTATCTCTTATAATTATAAGGATAATAGCTTGCTCTAAATCTACTAATGTACTAGCTATACTAGGATTATCAATAAATTAAGGAAATTCTAGTGCCCTAAATTAAATAGTTAAAGCTTGCTTCTACTGTTTAAAATTTTTAGGGCCTTTTAGCTTAGCTGCCTCTAGAATTAAGTGGACCTTCTTATTTAACTCTTTTATAGTGCCTTTATTAAAAGCAGGCAGAAAAGTAGCACTATTAGAGGAACTAGAAGGTTTAGGGACTTTAAAAGAGACTTTAGAAGTCTTAGAAGTAACAGGATCTGCCTTAGGAGACCCTATTAAGAGATTACCTATAGATATAATTATAGTATCTAATTTACTTAGTAAATTAGCTATATTACCTTTATTTTAGCTTTATTTTGCTTTACTATGCCTAATAAATCTATTTAGGGTCTCTTGTTGCTTATCTATTTAAGCTTTTAGATTAGCTTATACATTATAGACTTGCACTACTCTTTTAGAAGCTAATCTAGCTTCCTTTAGAGCCTTCTTAGCTGTATAATCTTCTTTATTAGAAGAGGAATCTACTAGCTAAGGGGGGGACCTTACTAGACCAGGAAAGCTAGTAGCAGCAGCTGGATTAGCTAGTGTACTAGAACTACTACCCCGTTTAGGGCTTATACTCTTTCCCTTGCCTATTCCTTTTAGTGCTATTCTAAGGGTTTAAAAAGTAGCTAATTTAACGCTCTTTTATAGCTAATTATAGCTAAATTACAGTGGAAATAGTAGTAAATAACAGTAATAACCTCTACTAGATATTAATAGATTGCTCTATTATAGGCCTAGAAGTGCCCTATATCTTCAGAAATTATACTGAGATTTTTCTCTAATTTCTTTTGTAATAGGTATAACGGGCTCTAAAGGCTGCGTTATATTGCGATCTATATATATATACAATTTATATAGCAGACTAGATTAATAAGCGGTCGCGAGAGGCATAAAACATAGGTCCCCGCTATTTTTAGCCAAAAAATTCAGGAGATTCTTCTCTAATTAGGTTCTAATAAATCAGTAGAGACCTAGGCAGAGCTAATTTAGGGATATCTAGCTAATTTCTACTTTAAAATCCTAACTAGTGGGATTACTACACAAATTAATTCTACAACCGAAAACACAGGAATATTTAACAGCAACAAGAGCTGTTAGGCGTGCACTATAAATTGTAGTATAGCTACTAACAGAGGTATATAGGGTGCACAATATATAAGATAACAGCACAATAACAAGCGATGTAGTGTAGCGCTAAGCTTATTTCTTAATAGAAATAATTAATTAGGTAGTGCCTAATAAAACAATTTACAGTGCAAATGTAATATGTGCAGATATATATATTTTGATGTTACGCAACAATAGAACCTAGCTATTAAGAATAGCTTTAAAAGTGTATATGCACAGGGTGCATAGAACTAGTTCAGGAGGCACAGGGTAGGCAGAATAAAAACACCAGTATAGTGGCTAGCGATATATGTGCAGTAGGTATTAATAGCTTCCAGTAAGCTACTAATAGCAGCAATAGCTGCTAGCGCAGGTCTTAATATAGCTTCTAGTAGGTAATACAGTACACAATAGTAGATTTTCAGCGGGCTAACAGCTTGCAGATAGGTCTTCCGGGCTTATAACCTATTAAAAATAATAGGGATTACAGAACTAGATATCTAAGAGGGTAGTGATCTCTTAGATTTAGCACCTGTAATTGCTCCTAGCAATTATTACGTAGTGGAAGCAGCAGCGGCCTAAATTAAGCTGTAGTGTATAGTATAGATTACGTAGAGGCAGTAGATAACTATAATAATAGTGGTATCTGTTAAAAATAAGCTACCCTGTATAGCCTATTTTTATGCCTACTAGTTGCTCTATCACGTGACCCTAACTAGGTCTTGTTACGTTGATTTTTGGTAGAGATATCGCTGTTACTAGATGCGAAACATCTAGAATCGACTAAGGCAAAGTTGCCTAACCTATAGTTAACTTTAACAGCGATTTTCTCCACAACTAGCAATAGTAGAAATTCAAGAAGTATACTATTCGAAAGCTAAGAATTAGGGCTATTTAATAGTATAATTGTTAGATAGAGTTGCTTATAAGGGTTGCTTGTTATTAGTGGAATTTGTTAAATTGTGCACATAGGCGTCTCGTTTGTATAGCTGTAAGTTGATTTTTTTGTTTTTATATAGTAAATCTTTTTGCGGAAATTATAAAGTAGCCTACAAGCTCCTTCTAGCGACTACAGCCCGCCGATATAGTTAGTAGGTCTATAAGGGACTAGAAAGATTCGAGATCCTACCCTCACCAAGTTCGTTACAGCGCTCTTAATATAAAGATACTACTATTACAGTTATCTATTGCCTCTACGTAATCTAGTACTAT
>JFHB01000223.1:0-49016 GCA_000729835.1 Atkinsonella hypoxylon
GTGTAATTTAGGCATTGCAAGTGTATAGAGAAAAATGCGTAAATGTAGCAACTTACGCTGTAGATTGCATAACAATAACAACAACGTGTGCCTACGCAATAAAACAACAACTACCTTTCTGTGCCTTTTATAGCAACTAGATTAATGAGTTATTTAGTTTAATCTAACACGCCTTCTAACAATTAACAGTTAATTTTTTAGAACGGCTAGAACAGCTGATCTTTTTTGTAGGGGCAGCACTTATTACGGGATAATTCTACAGACCTATAGGTTACTAGTGCACGTAACTGCAATTATATATAAGTAGTTAGAAGCAACACTTAGGTAGTTAGATTGAACAATTAACTATTATTCACTAGAACACTATTATTAGATGCTCCTTACAGAAGCCCTTACGACTCCTCCTACGATTTATTGCATAACCTGTTGAATCCGACATCCCACTGTTGCATCCAACAAACCCACGTCGGATTCCACCGTAACAGGATGATTCGGCACATCCAGATAACTAGGATAAGGATACTTAGGAGTATAATTATCCACTAATTGCTGCTAGTCATCGATTTCTCCCTCTAAAGGATTATCTACTATAGAACCAATAGGAACCTTAGGGATGCCCTGTGAAATAGAACCTATTCCTTCTATAATTTTAACGAAGCTAGTCTTTATAACAGCTCGTTTAGAGGGGATATATATTAGATATACATTAGAACCTAGCGTAGCTAAAAGTCTACTAGGAATAGTTCTTTTAGCTAGCTTCTGCAACCTAGATCTTTGTTCTAAAGGAATTAGAACTTCGTAATAGGAGCCTATAGCCCTTATTTTAGTAAAATTAGGCTTATAGGTCTTAGAAGGCTCTAAATTAGCTAGATATAGCTATTTAGGACTTAGTGGTTTAGTACTATTCACAGTAGTTGTTAAAAATAAGCTACCCTGTATAGCCTATTTTTATGCCTACTAGTTGCTCTATCACGTAACCCTCATTAGGTCTTGTTACGTTGATTTTTGGTAGAGATATCGCTGTTACTAGATGTAAAACATCTAGAATCGACTAAGGCAAAGTTACCTAACCTATAGTTAACTTTAACAGCGATTTTCTCTACAACTAGTAATAGTAGAAATTCAAGAAGTATACTATTTAAAAGCTAAGAATTAGGGCTATTTAATAGTATAATTGTTAGATAGAGTTGCTTATAAGGGTTGCTTATTATTAGTAGAATTTGTTAAATTGTGCACATAGGCGTCTCGTTTGTATAGCTATAAGTTGATTTTTTTGTTTTTATATAGTAAATCTTTTTGCGGAAATTATAAAGTAGCCTATAAGCCCCTTCTAGTAACTACAGCCCGCTAATATAGTCAGTAGGTCTATAAGGGACTGGAAAGATTCGAGATCCTACCCTTACTGTTCGTTACAGCGCTCTTAATATAAAGATACCACTATTACAGTTATCTATTGCCTCTACGTAATCTATACTATACACTACAGCTTGATTTAGGCCGCTGCTGCTTCTACTACGTAATAATTGCTAGGAGCAATTATAGGTGCTAAATCTAAGAGACTACTACCCTCTTAGATATCTAGTCCTGTAATCCCTATTATTTTAATAGGTTATAAGCCTGGAAGACCTATCTGCAAGCTGTTAGCCCGCTGAAAATCTACTATTGTGTACTGTATTACCCACTAGAAGCTATATTGAGACCTGCGCTAGCAGCTATCGCTGCTAAAATCATTAGTAGCTTGCTGGAAGCTATTAATACCTGCTGCACACACATCGCTAGCCACTATACTAGTGTTTTCATTCTGCCCACCCTATGCCTCCTGCACTCTATGCACCCTGTGTATACACACTTTTGAAGCTATTCTCAATAGCTAGGTTCTATTGTTGCGCAACATCAAAATATACACATCTGCACACATTACATTTGCACTGTAAATCGTTTTATTAGGCACTGCCTAATTAATTATTTCTATCGAGAAATAAGCTTAGCGCTGCACTGCATCGCTCGTTGTTGTTATATTGTGCACCCTATGCACCTCTGTTACTAGCTATACTACAATTTGTAGTGTACGCCTAACAGCTCTTGTTGCTGTTAGATATTCCTGTGTTTTCGGTCGCAGAATTAATTTATGTAGTAATCCCACTAGTTGGGATTTTGAAGTGGGAATTAGCTGGATATCCCTAAATTAGCTGTGCCTAGGTCTCCACTGATTTGTTAGAACCTAATTGGAGAAGAATCTCCTGAATTTTTTGGCTAAAAATAGCTGGGACCTATGTTTTATGCCCCTCGCGACCGCTTGTCAATCTAGTCTGCTTGTAATAGACTGGCCTAGTAGCTGCTGCTAACTAGCGTCTATGATAAGAACTATAATTATAGAGAGGAAAGGGGGAAGAGAGGAGGAACTAGAAGCCTCCCTATGCCCCTGTACTATATATCTAGGGGTAGGTCTATCCCCTTAGGAGCCCCTTTTAGTATATGCTCTATAGCTAAGGTCCTCTCTCTAGAGCCTAGCGAAGCCTAGCTAATCCCTAGATAAATATAGCTTACTTCTATCCCTAACCCTATATAGATCTCTATCTTTCTTTTGCTGTTCTTCTTTTACTAAAAGATCTAAGCCTAAGGCTTAAGTCTATAATATACTCTCCTTCTTCTTCTAGCCTCTATAACAATCCCTTTATTATCTTTAGTAGGTGCTATAAATTGCAGCTAGTTCTCTATTTGCTCCCTCTTTATATTTTCTCTATTGTCTACCTATAAAAAGTAAAGAGTATAATATTTACGCCTAGGCGCTTTACTCTAGCTATTCTATTGCTGCACTAATGCACTATTTATACTTTATATAGTGTTATAGAGCTAATATATAAATAGATATCTACTCTACCTCCCTTCCCTCTAATTACTTATAGCACCTTAGTAATAGCTGTTTATTACTTTACTAACTAACCTATTAGTTATACTACAATAGTTTAATTATGCCCCTTCTCTTAATTATACCCTTTTAGGGTCTATTAACTCTCTGCCCCCTTTGCCTTATAAGCCTCTATATATAACTATTAATTATCTAACTAGTATATAGGCACTAGCTGTAATGCTAGTGTTGCTAGTGTATAAACTGCCTATATCCTTAGGTCTCCTTATATTTAAAGTAATTATTGTGTAATAATCCCTTTTATTAACTAAGAGGCACTCTCTCTCTCTTATCCTTATTGCTATTATAAACAGTTGTTAGTTATATATAACCTATCTATATATAGAGAGCGTTATTAAGGGTGTAGAGCGTAAATATTTATTGTTAGTGTTATTTTCTTAGCGCACAATAAACTAATAGCTAATAGAGCGTAAATAGTTATTATTATTATTATCTCTTTAGTGCACAATAAACTAGCAGTTAGCTCTTAGCTATTTTTAATATAAAAATAAATAATTCTTTCTCTCTTTTCTTTATCTTTTCCTTTTTCCTTTATATCTTATTTTACCTCTACATTATAACTAAATAGTTCTATTATTATTTTCTAAAATTCCTTTTTACACTATATAACTACTGCTGCTCCTTTTAATATAAAAGAACTCTCTTCTATTGTAACTAAATAGAATTTATTTAACTATAAGTAGCTAGCTAATTAAAACTGCAAAATATTGTTCTATTAGCCTAAAGTATGCTGCTTCTTTATCTATATATAGCTTATTCTTTTACTAACCTAGAATATATTTAGAACTTTAACAGCTATATTGCTAGCGCTAACGCCCTTACTACTTCTGCTTCTATAGCGCTAATAGTTCCTTATTGCTGCTATATCTATAGTTTCCTTATATAAAGGAACTTAAACAATTTAGAGCTATTTAATAGTAATATCCTTAAAGATATTTATATACTATATTGCAATAACCTTTATAAGAAAAGCTTATATAACTGCTATTCTAGCTAAGGGAGAGAATACTAACTGTATATATAGAGGTATAGAGGCTATATATAGAATTTAAGCCTCTTTACTAAGTATTCTTACCTATAGCATTACTTTACTAAAATATAGAAACTTATTAACTAAGGTCTTATAGTTAAGTTTATATTAATTCTCTCTTACTCTAGCTAGCCTACCTACTAAACTATTTTTATCTATAAGTTCTTAAATATATATAACTACTATAATACTATACTTAAGAATATACTTACTACTAATTATATAGAAGAGAAGGTTGCACTCTTTTCTTCTTTTTATTATATAACTTAAGCTAATAGCTCTTTTACACTTACTCCCTTTTCTTCTATAATCTATAAAAGTACTATAGTCTCTATTATTCTAAAGAACAATAAGTTTAACTCTAATAAGTATAAGTATATCTCTATAGATATTAATAATAACTTCTTATTGCTCTTTATACTTACTACTACTGCTGCTATTACTATACCTTTATTATTGCCTCTACCTATACCTATACCTTATTATATACTACTAACCTTTACTACTACTACCCCCTTACTACTATATAAGGCTTCTTTACTGCTATATATTATCTCTTTACTCTTATAGAATAACCTTAAGGTAATACACTAAGAATATACCTACCTTTAGGTAAAGCTTAAAAGCTTAAACTACTTATAGCGCTAACTACTATTTATATTCCTAGAGTATATAACTTTAACCTAGCTTACTACTCTTTTTACCTTCTCTCTCTTTATTTTTCTCTCTTTAAAGACTATACCTTTATACTTAAGGCGCTAAGCTATTTAAGACATTATATTCTTACCTATATTTACTAAAGTAAGGCCTTAATTTAGAGCGCTAGTTGCATTCTTACCTACTCTAGCTCCTATACCTTCTACTAATACTGCTATTTTAGCTTTAGCTTTTACGCTACTCTAGGGACACTATATAGCTTCTTTAGCTTCTATTTTATAACTACTTAAAGAGCAGTAAAGTGCCTTTTAGGTAGTTATACCTTTACACTATAAGCACTAACGCCCCTTTATTACTTACTAAGGAATTTCTTTTATTTTTCTTTTTTTTTTTTTTTATAGTAATTATATAAACCTCTATAAAGAAGAGTTTATTTTCTTTTGTTTTTAGTTAAAGATAATTAAGTTATTATTAAAGTCTATATAAAATTTTACTGTACTTTTACTAGGCCTATTATTAAATTAAGTATCTCTTTACTATAACTTAAATTAATTTAGTGCCTCTATATTAAGAAAGTTTTTTAGTAGTTTCTATATAGACTAAATAAATTCTACTTACTTAATAAACACTTAATAGTATTCTTCTTAGCCTAAAGCGTTTTTAGTAGCTAGAATCTTCTTTACTCTATATTCTTTAAGGGATAGATTAGTATTTATTATAGCTAGCTTAAAACTAGGTCTTAAGTTTACTAACTGCTAAAAAGGTAAGAGGTTTATTACTATTTACTTAATAAGGTTAATATAAAAAACTAGGTAAATTTCTAGTAAAATATTTAATTTTATAGTTAAAGGTATTAGTATATTTATAACTATATACTTTACTATAACCTAATTAAGTTTTTAACTTAAGTAGTTTATTTTAATATAATAAAGTGTTAGCTAAACTAAGTTCTCTACCTTATACTATTCTACTAGCTTATAGCTTCTATTTAACTACTTTTACTGTCTTTACTAGGTAAAGTTAATTGTAGCTTAAGTAATATTTATACTCTTTTATAGTTATTTAAGAAATACTAAAGCTTATTCTTTATATAAGACTTAAGACTTCTCTTTATCTATATACTTCTAAATAAAGTCTATATTATATCTATATATTGCTTAGTTTAAGCTTATACTTATTACTAAGGAGTTTCTATTATTAATAGCTAGCTAGTATATAGAGAGGTATTTAGGCTAGTTAAACTGCAAAAAGGCAACTATAACCTATAGAATTGCTTATACTTCCTAATTAACTCTCTTTATTCTACTGTTTATTTATAGATAGTAGAAAGTAAATAGTAATTATTTAATTCTAATAAGGCAATAAAGAGTAGTTTAAAACGTACTTAACTAGTTTAAACTGCAGTTAAAGATAATTTATTTTAGAAACCTATAGAACTACTACTAATAATACTTAAACTATAAAGTATATTTCTCTGCCTCTATAGAGGTTATTACTTTTAACTATATATACTTTAAAAGTTAATTAGTAATAACTATTAAGTAAGAGAGTATAGCTTAGCTTAGCGCTAGTAAATCTATTATAAAATCTATAAAGATCTATAATTAATACCTATTTAGCGCTAGAATAAGTTATAATAAGCTTTACTATAACCTCTTACTCTTTTAGCTGCTGTAATAGTAGTAGTTTTAAATATATTAAGCAATATCTTAGAACAGCCTATTTTAGTAGTAGTTATATATTAATGCTTAAAATGTAGTATTTTATTCTAAGTAGCTTAACATTAGCAACTTATATATTCTATATATTAGTATAGTAGTTAATAGCTTATACTTAAGGACCTAGAGGCAGCCTTAGTAAACTAATGCCTCTTATATATTAAAGGTGTAGTTTACAATTTATTCTTATATTTTTACCTTTAATAGAAACCTTCTTTCTCCCTTTTAAACTATATTTAACCTTATTAGGTATACTAAGTCTTTCTATACTCCTTAGTTCTATAAGCTTTATAAGTGTTTATTTAAGAATAGTATTATTCTAGCTAGTATCTATAAAGCCTTAGTTAGTTAACTTCTTAGTGTTACTTTACTAGCTATTTTTACTACAATATCTTCTATAACTTTCTTCTTCTCTTTATCTCTATAAGGGGCGCTAAAACAGCTAATAGAAAGAGGCTAAAGAACCTAGTCTATCTATAGCGTTACTCTCTCTTAATTTTACTCTTATTATAATAATATATTTAGCTGCTCTACCTATAGCTCTAGGCAGTATTATAGGTAGTAGTTAAAGAGAAAGAGAAGCTTTACCTATTTAGCTTAACACTTAAAGATCTCTTATAGAGATATAAAATATTCTAGATTCTTATAGTTAGTAAGAATTATAAAGGAGTATACTACTCTTTATAACTTTACTACTTAGGCTTTAAGGCAAGATATTATTGCTAAAAGCTCTTTATTGTAAATAGTATAGTTACACTAAGCTAAGAATAACCTTACTAAATAGTATACTATAGGCTAAAGTACACTAGCTTTATTATATTAGGATAAATAGCTACTAAGGGCCTCTCTTAAGCAATTAGCCTTTACTACTATATTCTTCTTAAGGTTCTACTAGGCTAAAACTAAGTATAAAGTAAAGGCTTTCTTTAGCCTTATAAATAACCTTTTATATTTCTTTATCTACTAAAATAGAACTCTTTTCTTTATTAATTTAACTAAAGGCTCTATAATATTTAAGAAATCTAATATAAAGTTACAGTAAAAGTTTATAAATTTAAGGAAGCTTTATACCTCTTATAACTTAGTAAAAGCTTACTACTTCTAAATAGCTACAATCTTCTCTAGATTTAGGTGTATCTCCCTCTTTACTATAACTATAAAGCTAAAGTATTTAACTTTAGTTATAGTAAAGCAGTATTTCTTAAGGTTTAAGTGTAGCTTTACTAGCTATAACTTTTCTAAGATTCTCTATACTTTATATATATAGTTTTTCCTAGAACTCTCTATATAAATAAGGACGTTATCTAAATAAGTAATTATATAATCCCTAAGGGCCTCTTTTAGTGCACTATTAATATATTATTAAAATATAGCTAAGGCCTCTATTAACCTAAAGGGGCAAACTAGCTATTTAAAGAGGCTAAACTAGATATAGAACGCTATAAAGTGCTTCTTACTATTTACTATTTAGATTCTATAGAAAGCTAACTATACATTTAGCTTAGTAAACTAATATACCTCTAATAATAACTTAAGTGTCTCTTTTATTAAGAGAAAAGAGTAATAGTTCTATTCTATAATCTTATTAAAAGCTTAATAATTAATATAGAATTACTAACCTTTACTTAGCTTTTTAGCTAAAAGAATAAGTACTACTACTAAAGAGAAGCTAGCTTAAATCTACCCTTTATCTATTAGGTTTATTACCTATCTTCTAATTTCTAATAAATAGTTCTATAGTATATTATATAGTAAAGCCTATAGTAGTAACAGTAAAGAGCTATTTAGCTGCTGTTTTAGCTTAATATAGTAATTTAGCTCTTCTCTATATAGTAGAAGGCCTTAGGCTTTCTTTTCTTTAAAAAGATTATAAAAATCCTTTAATTTAAGTAGTAGCATTAGTAAACTAAAACCTTCTAGGGAGATTTATAATAATAATATAGAGGTAATTTCCTAAAGGCTTATAGCAATAAAATATATAGTAACCTCTTAGCTCTTACTCTATTTTATTAAAGTGCTATAAACTACTGCTAACACTAGTTTTATTAAGTTCTTAACGCTTTAAGAGCTTACTGCTTAAATTATAAGGCCCTTAGCCTTACCTACTAATAAGCTTTAGCTAGTAGTATTAAGAATAACTTTATTATAGGTTAACTATAGACTTCTAAAGATATAATTTTAGGTTAAGCCTAGGATTATATAGGCTACTACTAGAAAGACCTAGCTGTTAATATTTATCTATAAGTAAACTAAAGAAGTAATTAAGGTGCTTCTCTAGTAGCTATTATAGAACTACTATTTAATCTTTACTGCTATTTACACTATTCTTTTATATAGCAGTAGAACTTACTTTAAGCTAAGGTATTATACTAAACTCTTACTTATTATAGTAAAGTAGTTATACCTACTATTTATCTATATATTATAGAACAATAGTTAGTTAAAGAGTATAGAGATAAAGAACAGTAATATATTTATTTTCTTAGTTATCTCTCTATATTCTTTTTCTAGCTACTTACTAAGTAAGAGTTATTATATTATTTATATTGCCTTTACCTTTATACTAAGCTTAAGGCTAAAGGTAAGCCTTTTTTTAACTTATTAGAGTTCTTCTTCTGTATATTATCTATAGCTACTATTTATATATTAGTTAATTCTAGCTTATATTTTACTAGTTGCAATTTACATCCTTAAATATAGTATTAAAATAATCTATATTAAAGGTATTACCTCTTTTAGTAGTATTTCTTAAGTTTAGCCTTAAATACCTACTTTATTTATAAAGTATCTTTATTTAGTTATTTTACTTTAGATTTCTTTATACCTCTTTTCTATTTCTATTAAGTTTCTATAGTGTTAACTTTAGTTATCTTAGTATTACTATTCTAAGGCCCTTTAGAGCTAAAGCTATATTTTTACTAATGCTATTCCTTAATGCAATATAACTTAAGGTTTAGCGCAATACTATAGTAGCGCTTTACTGCTTAAAGGTAGTTATAATAAGGGATATCTCTCTTTATACTGTAATCTCTTATTTCCTTATTAAGCGCTATTTATAACTTAGCTAACTTTACGCTATTATTCTAGTTAGCCTCTTCTACTAATGTAATTTTCTCTTTAAAATAAATGTAGAATTCTATAAACTATTTATTACTACCTTATTAAAGCTAATTAAGCTTAATTAAAGCTTAATTCTATTAGTAAGAATCTATAAAGACTAATTCTAAGTAATTAAGAAATCTCTATATATTGTATTCCTTTACTTTACCTACCTTATAATAAATAGCTACTTTTTACTAAACCTTAAGTAATAAGCTTTAGTATAAATAGTACTACTAGTTCTATATTATACCTATAAAGGCGCTATTAGCTTAAAGCTTTTAGGTAATTACTATCTACTAGGCCTAAAAGCTCTATTTATTTCTATTATAAGGGTTTACTATAGGTAGAGGCTTCTGTTTAGGTTCCTTTAGCTGCTAGCTTACTACAGCTTAAAGCTGCTTCTCTATCTATATATAGTTTATTATAAAGTGTTATAGTTCCTTTATTTATAGAGATTAGCTCTTAACTAATTTATAAAGTACTATAATTTCTACTACTTTTTAGCTAATTTCTACTGTACTTTTCTCTACTTCTCTATAGAGGTTAAAAGAGTGCTTAAGCTAGCTAGCTAGACCTTTATTGCTATAACTAAACAATATTGTTCTTACTAGTGTTCTATTTATAGAATAATTATAGTATATAATAGACTAGCTTAGTAGCTGCTACTAACTAGCGTTTATAATAAGAACTATAATTATAAAGAGAAAAGAGGGAAGAGAGAAGGAACTAAAAGCCTCTTTATACTTTTGTACTATATATTTAGGGGTAGGTCTATCCCCTTAGAAGCCTCTTTTAGTATATACTCTATAGCTAAGGTTCTCTCTCTAGGGCCTAGTAAAGCCTAGCTAACCTCTAAACAAATGTAGCTCGCTTTTATCCCTTTACCTACATAGATCTCTGTCCCTCTCCTGCTGTCCTCCCTCTACTGAAAGACCCGAGCCTAAGGCTCGAGTCTATAACACTGCTATACAAATTGTATGCGTATACAGATCGCGATACAACTTAGCCTTTAGAGCCCGTTATACCTGTTACGAAAGAAATTGGAGAAAAATCTCAGTATAATTTCTGAAGATATAGAGCACTTCTAAGCCTATAATAGAGCAATCTATTAATATCTAATAGAGGTTATTACTGTTATTTTCTACTATTTCCACTGTAATTTGGCTATAATTAGCTATAAAAGAGCGTTAAATTAGCTACTTTTTAAACCCTTAAAATGGCACCAAAAGGAACAGGCAAAGGAAAGAGCATAAGCCCTGAAAGGGGTAGTGGTTCTAGTACACTAGCTACTGCTACTAGCTTTCCTGGTCCAGCAAGGTCCCCCCCTTAGCCAGTAGATTCCTCTTCTAATGAAGAAGATCATACAGCTGAGAAGGCTCTAAAGGAAGCTAGATTAGCTTCTGAAAGAGTAGTGCAAGTCCATAATGTGCAAGCTGATCTAAAAGCTTAAATAGATAAGCAACAAGAGACCCTAAATAGATTTATTAGGTATAGTGAAGCAAAACAAAGCCAAAATAAAGGTAATATAGCTAATTTACTAAGTAAATTAGATACTATAATTACATCTATGGGTAATCTCTCTATAGGGTCTCCCTCTAAGGTAGTAGATCCTGTTACTTCTAAAAGAGCTTCTAAAGTCTCTTTTAAAGCCCCTAAACCTTCTAGTTCTAATAGTGCTACTTTTCTGCCTGCTTTTAATGAAGGCACTATAAAAGAGCTAAATAAGAAGGTCCACTTAATTCTAGAGGCTGCTAAGCTAAAAGGCCCTAAAAATTTTAAACAGTAGAAGCAAGCTTTAACTATTTAATTTAGGGCACTAGAATTCCCTTAATTTATTAATAATTCTAGTATAGCTAGTACTCTAGTAGATTTAGAGCAAGCTATTATCCTTATAATTATAAGAGATAGTTGCTAATCTAGACCTTAAGCTGCTATAAGCTAGCATAAGTCCCCTGTAGATGCCTATAACGTTCTAGTTAGGCAATATTTATAGAGTGCTAAAATACAATATAGTACGCTATATGCTAGTTATTACAACTTATTGTTTTTGAACTATAAGGGATCTTTAGAGGCTTTTAATGCTGAATTTAATAATTTACTAGCTAGATTACAGCTCTATAGTGTAGCTATTAATCCTATCGACTAGGTAAATTATTATATTAATGCTTTAAAGAAGACCTTCTCTAGCTAGGCTAAAAGGCAGCAATATTCTATTAGAGCTGCTAGAGCATAAGGTCTATCTGTAAAAATGCTAAATTTATAGTTCCTTATAGCTAACTTATTAGAAGAATAAAGAGATAAAAGCTCCTCTATATCTAAGGCTCTTAGTTATAAAGCTTCTAATTCTAATAGTTCTAATAATAAGGCTAATTAAGGAAAGAATTCTCCTAATCAGAAGAAGAATTCCGATTCTAATTCTAACGATTCTAATGCCTTTAAAGAAAAAGATATAGATAAAGCCTCTAAGAATAAGAAGAAGTAGAAGGGCTGAAGAAGAAGTAATAAAAACTCTAGGAATAAGGATAGAGAAGCTGCTTTTGCTATAGGTTGCTATAACCTATCTACTAGCAACTAGGATACTATAGATTCCGATAGTGAATCTAGCAGTTCTAGTAGTAATAATTCTTACGATTTAGATACAGAATCCACTACTAGTAATACTAGTACTACTAGTAATAATACCCCTTCTTTTAACTATTCTAATGGAATAATTAAAAACTCCTTACTATACAATACAGGTTCTACCTATTATATAGTTAATAATAAGGCATTTTTTAGGACTTTTAAGCCTATAAAAAAGGGTAAAACCGCGCTTATTGCTACTGGAGGAGGTCCTATTTATCCTAAAGGACAGGGAACTGCTGTATTCTAGGTACTAGTTAGTATAAATCCAGCTAAATATAGGCCTTTAGCTCTAAAGGATGCTTTATATTGCCTAGGTTTAGATACTAACCTAATTAGTGGTCTAAAGCACTATTTAACAGGGGGCACTCTCCTTAGAAATCAGCTATTTCTAGCTAATAGAAGCTGCTGTAGGCTTCTAAATCCCAAAAAGCATAGTTTCTTCTTACAGCTTAAGGGGCAAGAGACCCCTAGAGTGTGTAAAAACCACGCAAATCTCTCTTATATAGGATTTACTAGCAATAGTTATAATGGTGGTTATAATGCTAGTTATCCTATAGAGGTTTAAATCCCTTAACAGCCTAGTTTTAATCTAGAGGAATATAGCCGAATCGAGGAATTATCTGATTTTAAAGAAGATAATACTAATAACAATGCTATAGAGCCATTAGCCCTAGTTCCTAAACGGGCTCCTAGTTAGATTCCTTCTAATAACGGGGATTTAGAAGGTCTAAATCCCAAGTTGCTAGATATTAGAGGAAATAGCTGTCTAGATCCCTTAAACAAGGCCTGTAGTTCTTAAGAGATCTAGCAAGATAGGGAGCAACAGGAAGCTAGCTCTAATAATAATTCTAGTAGTAATCCTACTGCTTCTTCTTCCTATAAGAAGCTCCTAGAATTAGCTGCTACTTAGCACGTTAGATTAAGGCATATAGGACTCCCTTTACTAAAGAAGACTACTTCTATTACTAAAGGTATTCCTAATTTTACAAAAATCAAGGAAAAGGATTTTAACTGCCTAGCTTACAACTAAGCTAAAGCTGTTAGAAGACCTAGCAAGTATACTATTCCTAGCCCCCCTAGATGTTTAGATATTATAGAGGGAGATACCGTTAAAATAGAGCCTATACTGTACAATAAGAGGCCTCTAGTTCTTTTTCTAATTAATAGAAAATTACAGTATAAGTAGTCTTTTAATCTAGCTAATAAAGAGGGTTCTACTCTCTATAGCTATATTAAAGGCTTCTTTAAGGAATTAAAGAACTAGTATAACTGCTACCCTAAACACCTTTATTTTAATAGTGGTATAGAAATTAATACTAGGTTGTAAGCTTAGCTATCTTTTAAGGGTATTTGCTTTAGCACCTCTTGCCTCTATATTTACAAACAGAATAGGCTAATAGAGAGAGCTATAAGAGTACTTCTAGACTGTTTGCGTGCTACCCTACAGTGGTTACAATTACCTCTATATCTATAGTTTTACATCCTTCCTGCTATAGTAGATTTAGTTAATACTACTGCAAATAGTACTAAACCACTAAGTCCTAAACAGCTATATCTAGCTAATTTAGAGCCTTCTAAGACTTATAAGCCTAATTTTACCAAAATAAGGGCTATAGGCTCCTATTGCGAAGTTCTAATTCCTTTAGAACAACAATCTAGGTTGTAGAAGCTAGCTAAAAGAACTATTCCTAGTAGACTTTTAGCTACGCTAAGTTCTAATGTATATCTAATATACATCCCCTCTAAACAAGCTGTTATAAAGACTAGCTTCATTAAAATTATAGAAGGAATAGGTTCTATTTCACAGGGCATCCCTAAGGTTCCTATTAGTTCTATAGTAGATAATCCTTTAGAGGGAGAAATTAATAACTAGCAGCAATTAGTGGATAATTATACTCCTAAGTATCCTTATCCTAGTTATCTAGATGTGCTGAATTATCCACTAGAACCTATAGATTAAGCTCTTCTACTAAGCAACCCTATAGAAGCTATAGAGGCCCCTAAAGCCCCTATACCTATAGAAACACCTATAGAAGCTACTATAGAAGCTAAAGCTAATGCTAATGCTATAGATTTAGATAGAGATATATTTTCCTTAATTAAGGATCTATGCTTTAAGGCAAGGACTAAAGCAGCTATTACTTCTAATAGCAAGGATGAACTTCCTAATACGTAGAAGCAAGCCCTAAAAAGCTCTGCTAAGCAGCATTAAATAGAAGCTACCTATAGCGAATTTAAGCAGCTATTAGCTGCTGGAACCTTTAAATTTATAGGGAAAGACTAAGTACCTAAGGGCTGAAGAGTTCTAAAGAATAGGCTTATTTACAGGCTAAAAAAGGATAAAGAAAATAATCCTATAAAATATAAGGCCTGCCTTATTGCTAAGGGATTTATGTAAATAGAAGGTTAAAACTATCTAGAGACCTTTGCTGCAACTAGTATTCCTTCTAGCTAGCGTATATTATTAGCTCTTGCAGCTTTTAATAACTAGGAAGTCAAGCAAATCGATTTTATAGGAGCGTTTTTAAATAGCAAGCTAAAAGAAGCTATTTATATAGAAATCCTAGATAGATTCGTTGAATTTTTAGAGCAAGCATCGCTATCAGTAGCTAAGCTACTAAAAAGCTGTAATTATAAGCCCTCTAAAGAGCAAGTAATTAAGCTAGAAAAATCCCTCTATAGTCTAAAGTAAAGTCCTAGAGAATAGCAGCAAATTCTAACAGAATTACTTTAAAAGCATAGATTTAAACCTCTTATATTAGACCTAGCAGTCTTTTATAACCTAGCTACATCTACATATATTGCTACTTATGTAGATAACTGTCTTCTAATTGGTCTAAATCTAAGCTATATCAACAAGCTAAAGAAGCTATTACATAAAGCTTATCTAATAGAAGATAGGGGACCAGCAGAATTCTTTCTAGGCGTTTAAATCACTTATAATAGTTCTAAAAGGTCTATTAAAATCCATTAATCTTAATATATCCTTAAAGCCCTAGAGAGATTCAAAATGCTAGATGCTAAGCCAGCTTCTATCCCTATACAGCTAGGGATTCTAAAGCAACTAGTTATAAAACTCCTCTTAAAATCTAATTATAAGCTTTATTAGAGCATAATAGGCACTATAATGTACCTAATGTTGCTAACTAGGGCTAATATTGCTTTTTCCGTTTAGTAGCTATTAACCTTCCTAGCTAAGCCCTATATAGAGCACCTAAACGCCTCTAAGCACCTCTTAAGGTACTTAAGTAGTACTAGAAGCTTTGCTATTATTTATAAGCGTTCTAGTCTACACCCTATAGGGTCTTCTTCTAAAGCTTCTAATAGTTCTATTAGTTGTAAAGAAGTACTTAAGACCCTCCTTAGTTATTGCAATAGCGATTTTGCTGGTGATAAAACCTCTTCTAAATCAACCTATACTTATCTATATAAGCTAGCTAGTGGACCTATTAGCTAGAAATCGAAGAAAGCTAGTACTATTGCTCTTTCCACTTTAGAAGCAGAATCTAATGTATTATCTAAAGCTATTAGGGAATTAGAGTAGCTCTACAGCCTTTTTAAGGAGATAAAGCTGCCTTTAACCCCTTCTATTTCTATTAGGTGTAATAATTAAGGCGCTATAGTTACTGCTTACAACCTAACGTTGTATAGTAGAACTAAGCACACCCTTTTGAAGTTTAACTACATTAGGGAAAAGATTCGTAAAGGTATAGCTAAGGTTAGTTATATTAATACAAATTAGATGCTAGCAGATAGCCTAACTAAGCCTCTTGCTATTTAAAAGCATTAACAATTTATTAAGTTACTAGAGCTTTCTAGTTAGCTTATAAAAGCAATAAAAACACTTAAAAAACTCAAAAAGCAACAAAAAACAGTTAAAAATCGAAAACAACAAAAACAATTAACAACAACTAGTTATATTTAACTATAACTACTCTGGAATTGCTGGAATTAGTTATGTTATTTAGTTCTGTTATTAGTACTGTATTTCGTTAGTTAATTCTAACTTAGATATCCTTTAAAGGAGCTAAGTTGCTTATAGAACTAGTTACTTCTTACATTTCTAGAGGGAGTGTTAAAAATAAGCTACCCTATATAGCCTATTTTTATGCCTACTAGTTGCTCTATTACGTAACCCTTATTAGGTCTTGTTACATTAATTTTTAGTAGAGATATTGTTGTTACTAGATGCAAACATCTAGAATTAACTAAGGTAAAGTTGCCTAACCTATAGTTAACTTTAACAGCGATTTTCTCTACAACTAGTAATAGTAGAAATTTAAGAAGTATACTATTTAAAAGCTAAGAATTAGGGCTATCTAATAGTATAATTGTTAGATAGAGTTGCTTATAAGAGTTGCTTGTTATTAGTAGAATTTGTTAAATTGTATATATAAGCGTCTTGTTTATATAGCTGTAAGTCGATTTTTTTGTTTTTATATAGTAAATCTTTTTGCGGAAATTATAAAGTAGCCTATAAGCCCCTTCTAGCGACTACGGCCTGCTAATATAGTTAGTAGGTCTATAAGGGACTAGAAAGATTTAAGATCCTACTCTTACTGTTCGTTACAGCGCTCTTAATATAAAGATACTACTATTACAGTTATCTATTGCCTCTACGTGATCTATACTATACATTACAGCTTAATTTAGGCCGCTGCTGCTTCCACTACGTGATAATTGCTAGGAGCAATTACAGGTGCTAAATCTAAGAGACCACTACCCTCTTAGATATCTAGTCCTGTAATCCCTATTATTTTAATAGTAGTATTAACTAAATCCACTATAGCAGGAAGAATGTAAGACTATAGATACAGAGGTAATTGTAACCACTGTAGGGTAGCACGCAACCGGTCTAGAAGTACCCTTATAGCTCTCTCTATTAGCCTATTCTGTTTATAAATATAGGGGCAAGAGGTGCTAAAGTAAATACCCTTAGAAGATAGCTAAGCTTGCAACCTAGTATCGATTTCTATATTACTATTAAAATAAAGGTGTTTAGGGTAGCAGTTATACTAGTTCTTTAATTCCTTAAAGAAGCCTTTAATATAGCTATAGAGAGTAGAACCCTCTTTATTAGCTAGATTAAAAGACTACTTATACTGTAATTTTCTATTAATTAGAAAAAGAACTAGAGGCCTCTTATTGTACAGTATAGGCTCTATTTTAACGGTATCTCCCTCTATAATATCTAAACATCTAGGGGGGTTAGGAATAGCACGCTTACTAGGTCTTCTAACAGCTTTAGCTTGATTGCAAGCTAGGCAGTTAAAATCCTTTTCCTTAATTTTTGTAAAATTAGGAATACCTTTATTAATAGAAGCAGTCTTCTTTAGTAAAGGGAGTCCTATATGCCCTAATCTAACGTGCTAAGTAGCAGCTAATTCTAGGAGCTTTTTATAGGAAGAAGAAGCAGTAATAGGAGAATTACTACTAGAATTATCATTAAAGCTAGCTTCCTATTGCTCCCTATCTTGCTAGATCTCTTAAGAACTACGGGCCTCGTTTAAGGGATCTAGACAGCTATTTCCTCTAATATCTAGCAACTTAGGATTTAGACCTTCTAAATCCCTGTTATTAAAAGGAATCTAACTAGGAGCCCGTTTAGGAACTAGGGCTAATAGCTCTATAGCATCGTTATTGGTATTATCTTCTTTAAAATTAAATAATTTCTTGATTTAGCTATATTCCTCTAGATTAAAACCAAGCTGTTTAGGGATTTAAACCTCTATAGGATAACTAGCATTATAACTGCTATTATAACTATTGCTAGCTAGAAATCCTATATAAGAGAGATTAGCGTGGTTTTTACACACTCTAGGGGTCTCTTGCCCCTTAAGCTGTAAGAAGAAACTATACTTTTTAGGATTTAGAAGCCTATAGCAGCTTCTATTAGCTAGAAATAGCTAATTTCTAAGGAGAGTGCCCCCTATTAAATAGTACTTTAGACTACTAATTAGGTTAGTATCTAAACCTAGGCAATATAGAGCATCCTTTAGAGCTAAAGGCCTATATTTAGCTGGATTTATACTAACTAGTACCTAGAATACAGCAGTTCCTTGTCCTTTAGGATAAATAGAACCTCCTCTAGTAGCAATAGGCGCAGTTTTACCCTTTTTTATAGGCTTAAAAGTCCTAAAAAATGCCTTATTGTTAACTATATAATAGGTAGAACCTATATTGTATAGTAAGAAGTTTTTAATTATTCTATTAAAATAGTTAAAAGAAGGGGTATTATTACTAGTAGTACTAGTATTACTAGTAGTGGATTCTGTATCTAAATTGTAAGAATTATTACTACTAGAACTGCTAGATTTACTATTGGAATCTATAGTATCCTGGTTGCTAGTAGATAGGTTATAACAACCTATAGCAAAAGTAGCTTCTCTATCCTTATTCCTAGAATTTTTGTTACTTCTTCTTTAGCCCTTCTACTTCTTCTTATTCTTAGAGGCTTTATCTTAATCTTTTTCTTTAGAGGCATTAGAATTGTTAGAATTAGAATCGGAATTCTTCTTCTAATTAGGAGGATTCTTTCCTTAATTAGCCTTATTATTAGAACTATTAGAATTAGAAGCTTTATAACTAAGAGCCTTAGATATAGAGGAGCTTTTATCTCTTTGTTCTTCTAATAAATTAGCTATAAGGAACTGTAAATTTAGTATTTTTATAGATAGACCTTATGCTCTAGCAGCTCTAATAGAATATTACTGCCTTTTAGCCTAGCTAGGGAAGGTCTTCTTTAAAGCATTAATATAATAATTTACCTAGTTAATAGGATTAATAGCTACACTATAGAGCTATAATCTAGCTAGTAAATTATTAAATTCAGCATTAAAGGCCTCTAAAGATCCCTTATAGTTTAAAAACAATAAGTTATAATAACTAGTATATAGTGTACTACATTGTATTTTAGCACTCTATAAATACTGCCTAACTAGAACGTTATAGGCATCTACAGGGGACTTATGCTAGCTTATAGCAGCTTAAGGTCTAGATTAGCAACTATCTCTTATAATTATAAGGATAATAGCTTGCTCTAAATCTACTAACGTACTAGCTATACTAGAATTATTAATAAATTAAGGGAATTCTAGTGCCTTAAATTAAATAGTTAAAGCTTACTTCTACTGTTTAAAATTTTTAGGGCCTTTTAGCTTAGCAGCCTCTAGAATAGAGTAGACCTTCTTATTTAACTCTTTTATAGTGCCTTTATTAAAAGCAGGCAGAAAAGTAGCACTATTAGAGGAACTAGAAGGTTTAGGGACTTTAAAAGAGACTTTAGAAGTCTTAGAAGTAATAGGATCTGCCTTAGGAGACCCTATTAAGAGATTACCTATAGATATAATTATAGTATCTAATTTACTTAGTAAATTAGCTATATTACCTTCATTTTAGCTTTGTTTTACTTCACTATACCTAATAAATCTATTTAGGGTCTCTTATTGCTTATCTATTTAAGCCTTTAGATTAGCTTGCACATTATAGACTTGCACTACTCTTTTAGAAGCTAATCTAGCTTCTTTTAGAGCCTTCTCAGCTGTATAATCTTCTTCATCAGAAGAGGAATCTACTAGCTAAGGGGGGGATCTAGCTGGACTAGGAAAGCTAGTAGCAGCAGCTAGATTAGCTAGTGTACTAGAACTACTACCCCGTTTAGGGCTTGTGCTCTTTCCTTTGCCTGTTCCTTTTAGTGCTATTTTTAAGGATTTTAATAGCTAATTTAACGCACTTTATAGCTAATTATAGCCTAAATTACAGTGGAAAAAGTAGTAAATAACAGGTAATAACCTCTTGTAGATATCAATAGATTGCTCTATTATAGGCCTAGAAGTGCCCTATATCTTTAGAAATTATACTGAGATTTTTCTCCAATTTCTTTTGTAATAGGTATAACAAGCTCTAAAGGCTGCGTTGTATCGCGATCTGTATACACATACAATTTGTATAGCAGACTAGATTGACAAGCGGTTGCAAGGGGCATAAAACATAGGTCTTAGCTATTTTTAGCTAAAAAAATTCAGGAGATTCTTCTCTAATTAGGTTCTAATAAATCAGTGGAGACCTAAGCACAGCTAATTTAGGGATATCTAGCTAATTCCTACTTCAAAATCCCAACCAGTGGGATTACTATATAAATTAATTTTGCGACTGAAAACACAGGAATATCTGCAACAAGAGCTATTAGGCGTGCACTATAAATTGTAGTATAGCCACTAACAGAGGTGTATAGGGTGCACAATATAACAACAATAAGCGATGCAGTGCAGCGCTAAGCTTATTTCTTAATAGAAATAATTAATTAGGCAGTGCCTAATAAAACAATTTACAGTGTAAATATAATGTGTACAGATGTGTATATTTTAATGTTGCGCAACAATAGAACCTAGCTATTAAGAATAGCTTTAAAAGTGTGTATGCATAGGGTGTATAGAGTGCAGGAGGCATAGGGTAGGCAGAATGAAAACACTAGTATAGTAGCTAGCGATATGTGTGCAGCAGGTATTAATAGCTTCCAGCAAGCTACTAATAGCAGCAATAGCTGCTAGTGCAGGTCTTAATATAGCTTCTAGTGGGTAATATAGTACACAATAGTAGATTTCAGCGGGCTAACAGCTTGCAGATAGGTCTTCCAGGCTTATAACCTATTGAAAATAATTGGGATTATAGGACTAGATATCTAAGAGGGTAGTGGTCTCTTAGATTTAGCACCTGTAATTGCTCCTAGCAATTATTACGTAGTGGAAGCAGCAGCAGCCTAAATTAAGCTGTAGTGTATAGTATAGATCACGTAGAGGCAGTAGATAACTATAATAATAGTAGTATCTTATATTAAGAGCGCTGTAACGAATAAGTAAGAGTAGAATCTTAAATCTTTCCAGTCCCTTATAGACCTACTAACTATATTAGCGGGCTGTAGTCGCTAGAAGGGGCTTATAGGCTACTTTATAATTTCCGCAAAAAGATTTACTATATAAAAACAAAAAAATCGACTTACAGCTATATAAACGAGATGCCTATATGTATAATTTAATAAATTCCACTAATAATAAGTAACTCTTATAAGCAACTCTATCTAATAATTATACTATTAAATAGCTCTAATTCTTAGCTTTTAAATAGTATACTTCTTAAATTTCTACTATTGCTAGTTGTAGAGAAAATCGCCGTTAAAGTTAACTATAGGTTAGGCAACTTTGCCTTAGTTGATTCTAGATGTTTTGCATCTAGTAACAGCGATATCTCTACTAAAAATCAACGTAACAAGACCTAGTTAGGGTCACGTAATAGAGCAACTAACAGGCAACTAGCAAGCATAAAAATAGGCTATACAGGGTAGCTTATTTTTAACAATACTCTTAACCCTTATTATAATAGAAAAGTAAAGAAAGTAGAAACTAATTCCTTAATCTTTAATAGTAAGTTAAGTAAAGGCTTTAACGCCTAAGTTAATAGAGTAGCTAATAAAATTGTAGAAGATATTAAAGTCTTTAAGACTAAATGTAGTTATATAACTATTATCTATTTAGCTGTATTTAGTGCTGCTGCTAATCTTTTAGAGTCTTAATATAGCAGAACCTTAATAAATCCCTTTAGAAACTCCGCTAAGATAATTGCTACTCTTGCTACTGTATATTAGGACTTTAATAAAGCTATTGTGTCGCGGCGGGGTTACCTCCTTGCGTTCTTATATTAGCTTTGCAAGGGATACTATATATAGATTTTCTCTATAAGAGTGCGCATCGCCTAAACATATAGATAGTTGAAGCAAGCAAGCGCAAAAGCAGCTTCTACTAGTTCTTTTTAGCCTTTATTTCTTTTAATTAATTAATATCTTTTAGCCTATTTTTATTTACAATACTTAACACTTTAGAAACATTACTTTGTTACTACTAATACTCTCCTTAACTCTTTAACACGTTTAGCTCCTTTTGTATATATATATCTTTTAAGCTATAATTAATATTTTATTTCTGCCTTTTCTAACTATTTAATCTTCTTGCCTGCTATTATTTAATAGTATACACTAATAAATATCTTGCTCTTTGCTGATCCTCTTCGATCTTAACGTGCGCTATATTGTTACCCGCTTTAGTGTAGGCTGCATAGTTATTTAGGGGTTTAGTTTTAAGACAACAAACTATATGCGCTTGTAAAGCCCTCTAGGATATAGTCTATAACCCTCTTAATAAGAACATTAATGCGTACATTAGTTAGATTAACAAGCTTGCAGATAAAGCTAATATCCTAGTAAGCAAGAGGAAGAGTGTGCTTTATAAGTATATCCCTGCTTACCTAAATCCTGCCTTATTAATAGAGTCTAAAGACTTTAGCGTTAGCTATAAGGTGTTTTCTAGTTATATAGCTAATACAGCATTAGCTTATAAGTAAATTGCTAAGGAACGCTAATAGAAGAGGAAGGAACTTAATGTTAAAAAGGCCTATAAAGCTATTAAAAAGGAACCTTCCTCTAGAGCTAGTAGAAGTAACTATAAGTTACTAGAAATTAGGAATTCTTTCTGCAAAAGAGAGTAAGTATTAGCTAAAGGCTAATGCTTTAATTATAAAGAAAAAGGGCACCTTATCTATAACTACTCTAATAGAAAGAAGATTACTACTACTAAAAAAGCAATAGAAGAAAAAGAGAATTCTTAGTCTTTTAGTTTATCTTTTAATTTAGAAAACTAGAAGTACTACTAAAAGTCTTTACAGTAGTTAAGATACTATAGGTAGCTAGAATTAGTAATAAAAACCTAAATTTATTTATAATTCCTATACAGTTATAGTTATATAGATTAGGATTTAAGATTTAAGCTTTATATAATATAGAAGTAGATATTTTATTGCTAGTTAGCTGTTAAGTAGCTAAATAGGCTAAGAAGTTATTAGAATAGGTTCTAAAGAAGCTATTAACGCCTATATCTCTATTTAATTATTATAATTAAAGTGCTAAAAAAGTTACTTACTTAGTTAAAGAAATAATAAAGCTAAATAAGTAATAATTTATTAAGCAAAAGTTTTATATTACTAATATAGATTATAATATATTTATTAGTTAAGAGTAGCTAATAACTTAGGATATTTAGTTATATCCTTAAAGCAAAAGAATTATATAGTTAAAGAATTAACTTAATAATATAAAGTTCTTATTAGCTATAATACTAAACCTATAAAAGAAAAAGGTTAATTTTATAGTTTAAAAAAATACTTTATAATATAACTAAAGAATAAACAATTAAATTAATTATAAAAAGCATTTAATCTACTAAATCCTAAAACGCTTAAATCCCTAGAAAAAGGTTACTTTAACTTTAAGTAAAGATTTAACTAAACCTTTAGTTAATATAATAGAGCTATAAGCTTAAATTAAAGCTAATCTCTATTAGTTACAATAGAAAAAGTTATAAATACCTAATAAAGCTATTACCTTTATTAATTAAATAGTTTTACTACCTATAGTTAGTCTTTAAGCCCTTAGAGTATAAGTATAGTAAAAGATATATATAGGTAAAACTATTCCCTTCTATAAGAATAAAGACCTAAAGTATATTAAGTTAGTAAAAGAGTTAATTTCTTTATAGTTAGTATATTTAAAAGAATTCTTTTTAAAGAAAGCTACTGTAGTGTTACTACTTAGTTGCTTTAGTTATAATATTATATTAAAATTAGCTAAACTATTATTAGGTTTCTCTTCTATATATAGAACCCCTTTTAAATACTTCCCCTTAGAAAAGAAAGCTATTAAAGAACTATTAAAAGCTAGATTAATTAAACTCTATATAGCTAATGTTGGGAGAACCAAGGGTCAAATTTATACTCCTTCGAGTCGGCCCTACGATCAGTTCACTAGTGCACTAGTATTTACATTAAAGAGGTTTAAATTCGGTTATCTAGGAGTTGTATCTAACTAGCAAAAGAGGCTACATTATATACCCCGTTGGATGCCTTATATGCCTTAGGTATAGTGTTGTGTTAAGGGGGAATTAAGGGGTATTAGCGACCCTAATGTAAGTGGAGACTAATGTGCAGATGTAACTAATTAGTGGTTGTATCTACCTACGTAGGTGCTAGAATCGCACAATAGAGTTATAACAATTCTAATACTAGCAGTCTCTCTTTTTATTGTGCTAGTAGAGTAACTTTAACAGTTACAGTAATAACGAAATAGATTAAAGGAATAAACAACAATAAATCTAATATTCTTCTATATTAATTCGTAGGTCTTTTTACCTAGCCTTCTACCTATATATTAGCCTTATTGTTATTAATAAAGGATTTAAGAGTCTTATTTAGCGTTACTTTTGTTATTAAATTAGCGATATTATCTTTACTGTTAATCTAACGGATTTCGTTAATTTTACGCCTTTTGTATAATTAATATAGCGCTATAATGTTAATTATTAATCTCTTTTCCTTTATTGTGCTAAGCTTTATAAAGCATTTATACAACAAGAACGAATCTATACAGACTACTAGTAGAATTAGCAGTATCTATAGCTGCTTTATTACTATATTTAATGTAGTGCTAATAGCGTGCAATACATCTACGCCTTGCACTATACTATATAGTTCTAATGTAAGTGCGCTCCTTATAACTCTTTTGCTTTTAATAGAGCTATATATAATAATGTTGCCTTTTATTATAAATTTAGCGTTCTCTTTATAAGTTTCTTTATTGCCTAGAATAATTATATATTCTATCTAGAAGCTTAAATCTTTATTATTTACAAAGGATTTATTAATAAATATATATAATTTAGTAAAGGGAAGGTCTATTAAGATATATTGTAATCTATAGGTCTAGTTGTTAATCTGCTATTAGAGCCTCTTATTTAGTTACTTAATATCGTTAATTGTAATATCTTACTGTTATGCAGCAACAGAGAGGTTAAATGCAGCTTCTAGTTAATAGATTATAGCAATGTATGCGCTGTAGGCTTATTGCTTAATATACTGTTATTTCGTTAAATCTATATTACTACTAGTAGTATTAATAGGTTAAATCCTCTTGCTTTAACCTTTCTAGCGAAGAGTTAAAGTGCTGTTATTAGATTTAGTTAATGTACACCTATTAAAAATTAGTAGTGTTTCTATTATTAAGCTCTACTTTAGCTTTACAGTAAAATTAGCCTTTTACAGTTTAGATTCCTTACAGTTAAAGAAGGTTCTATTGCTTAGTTCTAGTGTATTGTTAGTTTACATTCTAACAATTCTAAAGCAGTTATTATTATTTAATATTAGTAAGTAGGGGTTATATATTAACGTAACTATACTTAAATTATTACAGTAGTAGCAGAAGTATATAAACCACTAATGTATACCTGCTTTAGCGATTCTATATAGAGGCTTAATTACTTCTATTACTGTATTGTAGGGATATAGGTGTCTAATTTAGTTAGGAAGTTGTACAATAATTAATCTGTTTAAATTAGTGTTAGATTATACATTTTGTCGCCTCAAAACCAAACCCCTAAAATGACCATGCAGCCTACACTAAAGCAGGTAACGATGCAGTGCACGTTAAGATCGAAGAGAATCAGCAGAGAGCAAGATATTTATTAGTGTATACTATTAAACAATAGTAGGTAAGAAGATTAAATAGTTAGAAAAGGTAGAAATAAAATATTAATTGCAGCTTAGAAGATATATATACACAAAAGGAGCTAAATATATTAAAGAGTTAGGGAAAGCGTTAGTGTTAGTAAAGTAATATCTCTTAAGTATTAAGTATTGTAAATTAAAGCAGGCTAAAAGATATTAATTAATTAAAAAGAGCAAAAGCTAAAAAAGAGTTAGTAGAAGCTGCTTATACACTTACTTACTTAAACTATTTAGATATTTAAGTAATGTACACTCTTATAAAGAAAAATCTATATATAGTATCCCTTATAAAGCTAATATAAGAGCGTAAGAGGGTAACTCTACTGCAATATAATACCTCTTTAGTTATAAATAAGCTTATAAAGTAAGACTTATAAGTAACTTAACTCTCTAGCTAATTCCCTTAATCCTAAAGTCCTAATCCCTTTATCTTTTATAATAGCTTTAGTGTCTTTAGTGTGTATAGTAGTGTCCCTCTTACTAGTAATAGCGTTCTTATAGCTAGGCGCTTTCCTTTACAATAAGTAACTCTTTCTTAGTAATTTACACTTTATTTAGTTACTTTAAATATAATTAATTAGTGTCTTTTATTAGCCTTAATTATCTCTTATTAAGCGCTAGAATAAAAGAGAGCTAGTAGTATAACACTAAGGTTTATATTAGTAATAGAATTATAGGCTATTATAGGCTGTTTAGTAATATATCTTTAAGCTAATGCTTCTATTTAATCCTTTATAGTGTAGTATTCTTTAGCTTTAAGCGCTTATTTTGCTGTCCTTATAATCTCTTTATCCCTTTACTTAGATTTCTGCTCTTGCACTAATAGTTCTATAAAACGTAAAAACAGTAGCTAATACTTTAAGTCCTATAATTATTGTAGAAGCTAATCCTTACTGTAAGATTCTATTTAATCTTTTTGCATAAGATCTTATAGTATACTAGAAATTCTAGTAAAGACCTCTAAATTGTTTAGCAGTAGTAATAATAAAGGGCTTTATAAATTAGTTATAAGCTATAGTAGTACCTTAAATATTACAATTAAAGACTTCTTTTATGCAAAAAGAAGTAGCTTACAATATATAAGAGCTTAGCTAAGCTTACTTATCTATATTAAAAGATATAAACGCTATTCCCTTACTGTTATTACTGCTTTAATAGTCTTATTATAGATAATAGGATTGCTATTAAACTAAATAGCAGCAATAAACTAATTCTTCTAAAGTTATATAAGCATTTATCTATTAACCTCTATTAACTATTTAATTACTTAATTATAATTGCTTAAGGTAAATTTTTAGGCATTAAGCTCCTTTAGAACAGGAATTCTACTACTAGTTATCTATAAGTAATATCTTAAAATAAAACACTTTATAGTATCTTTCTAGAGGTAGCTAAGGTTAAAGCCTATAGTCTTAGCTTTTTTAATAACTATATACCTATTTATAAAACTAAGCTTATTTACTGCTATTATATATAGAACTATTATAACTCTATTAGTACCTTTACAGTAGTTATAAGACTAATTAATAGAGTTATTAGTTATAACTTAGTTATAAAGGTATAGTTTAAATTTGTTTCTTAATGTTTAAGTAATTCTATAGTTACTATATTAAGTGTAAGGTATATTATATAAGCTATTACTAATAAGATTAATTAAAAGATATTTAACTAAACAATAAAGCGTTTATATTAAGAAGAATAAATAGGTATATCTATATTTCTAGTTGCTCTTCTGCTTATAATATAGTACTAAAATTGCTTAAAATAGGTATAAATACTAAAGGAGCTATAAAGTTTATACTTAACTATAGACTGTAGCTTTAAACCTTTTAATTCTACCTTTAGGTTCTATATTAAAGTAATAATAGTATCCCTTTAAGTAATTAAAGATAAAATAAGTCTAGTAGTTATTAAAGAAAAGAAAGCTAGTAATAAGTCTTTGCTTACTTATTTTATTATATAAGGTAGAAGGGTTATAGCTTATATTATAACAGCAGAAAATAAGTTAAAACCTATCTTTAATTCTATATACCTTTTAACCTATAAGTTTTATAATTTTACTTTAGTTTATCTCTTCTATATTAATTATAAAAGACTTCTTAAAGATAACTGCTATACACTTAATTCTATAAGTAATAATTCTTACTATAGTAGTAAGCTAAAATTAATCTAACTATTTACAATAAGTCTTTTGCTTAAAGAACTTTATTAGAAAGCTATAAACATTATTAAGATAATTAAACTAGATTGCTAAACTCTAGCTAGGCTATATTAACTCTATAAGCCTAAACTTATCTAAATTATAATCCTAATAAAGTAGTAAGCTAAAAGAAGGCTACTTAAAATATTACTAAAAGAGAGGCAGCTAGCACTTATAGAGCTTCTTAAGAGGTAAATCTACTTAATCTTACTCTTCTATATAAAAGAAATTACTAACTAGCTTATAAACTTACACTATAATGTAGTATATTAGTAGGTTCCTTAACGTCCTAAAGTAATATATTTATCTTTTATATATAACTCTAAAGTTAGTCTTAAAAATAGATTCTTAATATTTATTTTCTATTTTAGCAGTAAAGATTAAATAGCTTTTAAAAAATTAAAGGTAAAAAAGAGCTTAAGTAGGTACTTATAATAAAAATATTATAAGAATAAAGGAATAAAGAGAGAGAGAAAGTAGAAATATAGGCTATATTATAGCTAGTATTATCTTAATAAATCCTTAGTTAATAGCTATCTATAATTATTGTAATTTAGTAGAGACTAATAGTAAATATATACTAAGACTCTAATAGCTATAAACTTATTAAGTAATTTATAACATTCTCTCTAACTAATTATATTTATTTTCCTTCTTTCTTTTTATAACTACCTTTCTATATAGCCTCTTTTTTATTGTCTTTATTAGTACCTTTAATTATTTAATTATAGCTAAAAAGCTTCCTTAAAACTATAAAGATCTTATAAATATATAGAATATTATTAGCAGAAGAATCCCTTTTACTACTCTCTTTTATTAAGTTACTCTCTCTTAAAATAGTTAAATAGATATCTTTCCTTTAATAACACTTATTAATACAGTAAGTCTTTTATAAAAAAGCTTTTAATTATACTTCTATTCTTTTATTATACTAATAAACCTTACCTTTTTAGTATAAATTTACCTTTAAGCTTTAAGTCTATAGAGGCAATAACATTAGTGCTAGTAAATACTTAATATACACTAAAGTTGCTTTTTAATAGAGTTCTATACTTAATATACCTCTAAGAGCTATTAAATTCTTTTGCAATTAAAATCTTAAGGCTTAGTTTATTAATAGCACTATAAGAGAAAGCTCTCTTTTATATAAGGTTGCGCTAAAATTAAACGTTAAGAACTTTATCTTTATCTTAACTAAGATAGCTTATCCTTATAGATATTTCTATTATACACTTACTAATTGTTAAGAGCGCTATAAAGCTCTTTTAATCTTGTTCTTTAGTAAAGAGAATAGTGCATTTTGCTTTTATTGCACTAATATATATCTTTAGACAGTTACTTTATTTAGGGAATATATCTGCTTCTTATTTTATAGCTGTACCTCTCTTAAGGATATCTATAGCAGCTTATACAGCAATTGCGTCTAGAGTAGCTTTACTGCTGTAAGCTGTAAGTAGCAATTCGCGAAAGGTTATAGTAACTATAGTTAGATTCACTATAATACTCCTTTTGTAATGTTCTAGGGTAAAGACTAGGTAGATTAACTATTTATTCTTCTAAGGCTCTAGAAGGTCCTTTATAAGGATCTTTCTCCCTTTATAGTTTGTCGACTTAAAACCAAACCCCTAAATGACTATATAGCCTACACTAAAGCAGGTAACAATATAGCGCACGTTAAGATCGAAGAGAATCGGCAGAGAGCGAGATATTTAACGGTATATACTATTAAATAATAGTAGGTAAGAAGATTAAATAGTCTAAAAAGGAAGAAATAAAATATTAATTGCAGCTTAGAAGATATATATACGCAAAAGGAGCTAAATGTATTAAAGAGTTAAAGAAAGCGTTAGTATTAGTAAAGTAATGTCTCTTAAGTATTAAGTGTTGTAAATTAAAGTAGGCTAAAAGATATTAATTAATTAAAAAGAGTAAAAGCTAAAAAGAGCTAGCAGAAGCTGCTTATACACTTACTTACTTCTTTTTTTCTATTTAGATATCTAGGTAATATACACTCTTATAGAGAAAAATCTATATATAGCATCCTTTATAAAGCTAATATAAGAGCATAAGGGGGTAACCCTACTGTAACACAATACCTCCTTAGTTATAAATAAGCTTATAAAGTAAGACTTATAAATAACTTAACCCTTTAGTTAATTCCCTTAATTCTAAAGTCTTAATCCTTTTATCTTCTATAATAGCTTTAGTGTCTTTAGTGTGTGTAGTAGCGTCTCTTTTACTAGCAATAGTATCCTTATAGTTAAGCGCTTTCCTTTATAATAAGCAACTCTTTCTTAGCGATTTACACTTTATTTAGTTGCTCTAGATGTAATTAATTAGTGTTTTTTATTTACCTTAATTATCTCTTATTAAGCGCTAGAATAGAAGAGAGCTAGTAGTATAACACTAAGGTTTATATTAGTAATAGAATTATAGGCTATTATAGGCTGTTTAGTAATATATCTTTAAGCTAACGCTTCTATTTAATCCTTTATAGTGTAGTATCCTTTAGCTCTAAGTGCTTATTTTACTGTCCTTATAATCTCTTTATCCCTTTACCTAGATTTCTACTTCTATACTAATAGTTCTATAAAATATAAAGACAGCAGCTAATGCTTTAAGTTCTATAATTATTATAGAAGCTAGGCCTTACTGTAAGATTCTATTTAATCTTTTTATATAAGATTTTACAGTATACTAGAAATTCTAGTAGGGACCTCTAAATTGTTTAGCAGTAGTAATAATAAAGGGCTTTATAAATTAGTTGTAGGCTATAGTAGCACCTTAAATGTTACAATTAAAGACTTCTTTTATACAAGAGAAAGTAGCTTATAATATATAAGAGCCTAGCTAGGCTTACTTATCTACATTAGAAGATATAAACGCTATTCCCTTACTGTTATTACTGCTTTAATAGTTCTATTATAGATAATAGAATTGCTATTAAACTAAACAGCAGTAATAAACTAATTCTTTTAAAGTTATATAAGCATTTATCTATTAACCTCTATTAACTATTTAATTACTTAATTATAATTACTTAAGGTAAATTTCTAGGCATTAAGCTCCTTTAGAATAGGAATTCTACTACTAATTATCTATAAGTAATATCTTAAGATAAAATGCTTTATAGTATCTTCCTAGAGGTAGCTAAGGTTAAAGCCTATAGTCTTAGCTTTTTTAATAACTATATACCTATTTATAAAACTAAGCTTATTTACTGCTATTATATATAGAACTATTATAACTCTATTAGTACCTTTACAATAGTTATAAGACTAATTAATAGAGTTATTAGTTATAACTTAGTTATAAAGGTGTAGTTTAAATTTATTCCTTAATGTTTAAGTAATTCTATAGTTACTATATTAAGTGTAAGGTATATTATATAAGCTGTTACTAATAAGATTAATTAGAAGATATTTAACTAAACAATAGAGCGTTTATATTAAGAAGAATAAATAAATATATCTATATTTCTAGTTACTCTTTTACTTATAATATAGTACTAAAATTGCTTAAAATAGATATAAATACTAAAGAAGCTATAAAGTTTATACTTAACTATAGACTACAGCTTTAAACCTTTTAATTCTACCTTTAGGTTCTATATTAAAGTAATAATAGTATCCCTTTAAGCAATTAAAAATAAAATAAGTTTAGTAGTTATTAAAGAAGAGAAAGCTAGCAATAAGTCTTTACTTACTTATTTTATTGTATAAGGCAGAAGGATTATAGCTTATATTATAACAGTAAGAAATAAGTTAAAAACTATCTTTAATTCTATATATCTTTTAACCTATAAGTCTTATAATCTTACTTTAGTCTATCTCTTCTATATTAATTATAAAAGACTTCTTAAAGATAACTACTGTATACTTAATTCTATAAGTAATAATTCTTACTATAGTAGTAAGCTAGAATTAATCTAACTATTTACAATAAGTCTTTTACTTAAAGAACTTTATTAGAAAGCTATAAATATTATTAAGATAATTAAACTAAATTACTAAACTCTAGCTAGGCTATATTAACTCTATAAGCTTAAACTTATCTAAATTATAATCTTAATAAAGTAGTAAGCTAAAAGGAGGCTACTTAAAATATTACTAAAAGAGAGGCAGCTAGCGCTTATAGAGCTTCTTAAGAGGTAAATTTACTTAATTTTACTCTTCTATACAAAAGAAATTGCTAACTAGCTTATAGACTTACACTATAATATAGTATATTAGTAGGTTCCTTAACGTTCTAAAGTAATATATTTATCCCTTATATATAACTCTAAAGCTAGTCTTAAAAATAGGTTCTTAGTATTTATTTTCTATTTTAGTAGTAAAGATTAAATAGCTTTTAAAAAATTAAAGGTAAAAAAGAGCTTAAGTAGGTACTTATAATAAAAATATTATAAAAATAAAGGAATAAAGAAAGAGAGAGAGTAGAAATATAGGCTATATTATAGCTAGTATTGTCTTAATAAATCCTTAGTTAATAGCTATTTATAATTATTATAATTTAGTAGAGGCTAATAGTAAATATATACTAAGACTTTAATAGCTGTAAACTTATTAAGTAATTTATAATATTCTTTTTAACTAATTACATTTATTTTCCTTCTTTCTTCTTATAACTACCTTTCTATATAGCCTCTTTTTTATTATCTTTATTAGCACCTTTAATTATTTAATTATAGCTAAAAAGCTTCCTTAAAACTGTAAAGATCTTATAAATATATAGAATATTATTAGCAAAAGAATCCCTTTTACTACTCTCTTTTATTAAGTTACTCTCTCTTAGAATAGTTAAATAAATATCTTTCCTTTAATAACGCTTATTAATATAGTAAGTCTTTTATAAAAAAGCTTTTAATTATACTTCTATTCTCTTATTATACTAATAAACCTTACCTCCTTAGTATAAATTTACCTTTAAGCTTTAAGTCTATAGAGGCAATAATATTAGTGTTAGTAGATACTTAATATACACTAAAGTTGCTTTTTAATAGAGTTCTATACTTAATATACCTCTAAGAGCTATTAAATTCTTTTATAATTAAAATCTTAAGGCTTAGTTTATTAATAGCACTATAAGAGAAAGCTCTCTTTTGCGTAAGATTACACTAGAATTAAACGTTAAGAACTTTATCTTTATTTTAACTAAAATAGCTTATTCTTATAGATATTTCTATTATATATTTACTAATTGTTAAGAGTACTATAAAGCCCTTTTAATCTTATTCTTTAGTAAAGAGAATAGTATATTTTGCTCTTATTACACTAATATATATCTTTAGATAGTTACCTTATTTAAGGAATATATCTACTTTCTATTTTATAGCTGTACCTCTCTTAAGGATATTTATAGCAGCTTATACAGTAATTACATCTAGAGTAGCTCTACTGCTGTAAGCTGTAAGTAGCAATTTACAAAAGGTTATAGTAACTATAGCTAGATTTACTATAATACTCCTTTTATAATATTCTAGGGTAAAGACTAAGTAGATTAACTATTTATTCTTCTAAGGCTCTAGAAGGTTCTTTATAAGGATCTTTCTCTCTTTATAGCAGTTAATATTCTTTACTCTTTCCTTTAAACATTAGAACTACTAGAATTTCACTAGAAGATTAAGTGTAAATTACTTAAGTTAAAAAAAAAAAAAAAATAGAAAAAGAGTAAAGGCTAAGCAGCTTCTTTAGTTAAAATAGAATAAAACTATACTTATTTTTAGTAGTTTTTAAAAACTTTTTATATATTCTATTTAATCTAGGTTTATAGTCTTAATTTTAATTAGCTTTAAATCTTTAAATAATCTTAATATACTATTATTAAATCTTAGTTAGTTTTAAATATATAAATAAATAAACTTAACCTCCCTTCTCCCTAAAGCTAAAGATATAAAAACTATAGTATTAGCTTTTACAAAAGGTATAATAAGTTATATATCTTAGTAAAGTTATAGGTAAATTACTAAAATTAAATAATATTATTAATCTTCTTATAGCTTCTACGCTCTTTTTTAGGTATTATTAGTAGATAAACTTCTATTATATACTTTAAATAATATTATAGTAAAAGGTTTACTTTAGCGTTATTATCCTTAAAATCCTCTTTTTAGTATAGCTATAATATATAGTCCTTAGAAACTATTTAATCTAATATATTATGCTAGGCATTAGTAGGTTACAATTTATTAGTATTTTGCTTAAAGTTACTAGTGTCTTTACTATATTAAGCAGTATATTGTAAAGTATAGAGCTATTTATTAGCAGTAAAAGTCTACTATCCCTTTAGATTAAGCTTAAACTTCTTAATATAATCTCTAGAAATAGTCTTATTAAGCACTATACTATTTAAGGTCTTTAAACAGTAAGTATTAGTAACTTTTACTTAACTATATACTTTAAAAGAACTATTCTATTATATTGCTAACTTCTTCTTTATTAATATATCTATAACCCTTTATATATTATATATAAGAACTAAATCTTCTAGAACTAATTAATCTTTCTTCTTTTATAATAATACCTCTTAGTTTTAGTTTATTTAATTAGCTAAGTATTACTTAAATATAAAGACTTTTACGTAAGCTTTCTAGATATCTACTTCCTTTTATTCTAATATCTTAACTCTTACTTTAAAGAGATTCTATATTATTATAACTTCTAACTAATTAATTAACCTTTAAGTAGAAAATTTAACTTCTAAAGGAAGAATAAGCTCTTAACTATAGATTAAGTAGAAAGTAGATTTACTATATAACACTTATATAGCTATATAGTCTACTAATAGTGCTTTATTTAGCAATTTAAACTACTTTTTATTAGAACCTTTTATCTTTAAAAGGGTAAATATAAGCGTTTAATAACTAGCTTTAATAAGTAAATTAGCTTTTAAATTGTACACTAATGTCTTAATCCCTTTAATTCTAATAGCTTTAACTGCTTTTTTAAGATTTCTATATATTTCTAGCTCTTTATTAAAAACTAGAAATTAGAAAACTCTAAATTATATAATTAGTTTTATTAAGAACTTCTAAATAGCTATAATATTAGTATACTATATAGAGCGCGCTTCTATCTATTTAGTAAGGTTATATCTTACTTCTAAAAGGTACTTAAAACTATAATTAAGTAGTATATATTAGGTATTAATATATATCTTACTTATTAGGTTGCCTAAAGCTATTAGTATTAATAATTCTTTAGGCCTCTAAGGAGCAAACTTTTAGTATACCTTATAATAAAAAATTATTACTTAAACTATATTCTAGAGTTCTTTCTAAAAGTACTTAATTCTAGCTACTTTTAATATAACTTCTATACCTTTATAACCTATTTACTTATATAAAGCCTTAATAATTTTCTTCTATTATATTAGGTCTTTAACAACTAAAGTATAACTCTTTATTGTACTAATTAGTCTCTTCTATAATAGGCCTTTATCTAAGAAGTATTGCTTAGCACTTATATAAAGTTGCTTATACTTACTCTTATTTAAATTAAATAGTCTTTATAATATTAAAAGGAAATCTATAATTTATTAAGTTCTAAGAGTATAGTATACTCTATTGTGCAGCTAAATCTTATTAACGTTAAGCTATAGGTTAATAAAATCTTTAATATTCTCTTTAGCTGCTTAATTTAATGTATTAAAAGGCCTACCTTCTTTATATAATAAAGTATTAACTATTTTATTCTTTTCTTCTAAAATATACCTAGCTGTAAAATTAAATAGTATAATATAACTAATCTATTATATAATAAGTGCGCCTAGAACGTTATTAATATTACTATTAAGCTAATATATAAGCACTTAAGAATTAGTCTTTAGAGTAAAAGAAACTCTATAGAGATAAATTTATAGCCTTTTTAATATATAAATAATAGCTCTATATTTCTACTTTATTCTATTATACTTAATTTCTAAATTACTCTAATATTTACTTTTATATTATATAAAGTGTTATTACCTATTAATAATTTATATTAAAACTGCTCTTTATTCTTTTAAGCTTATATTAACTATTAATATAATTTCCTTAGCGCTTAAGCTAAGATTAATTATTATAAGAACTAGTATAGTTATTATTATATACTTAAGGACCTCTATAGCGTTCTTTTAGTTTAATCCTTAAGTTTACTTAATACTTTTCTTAAGTAAGATTATAAAAGGCTTAGCTTTTATAGAGTAATACTATACTTAAATATAATAATAGCTTATAAGCTTAAGAAAGAATTTAACCTTAAAAATATTCTTACACTCTATTTACTTTAAAATCTTTATTACTTTTACTTCTAAAGGTTTTCTTCTATTAATACTATATATAAATCTAATAATCTCTATAGTCTTTTAGTATAGCTTTAATTTTACAGTAGATATAGTATAATTAGCTAGCTTAATATTAATAAGAACTTTATTAATATTAATTAAATGTTCTATAATATATCTTTATATATTAAGTAATACTTTCTCTTTATTATAAGTAGTAGTAAGGCCTTTTACTGCAATATTATCTAAGAAAGGCTTATAAGTATAAGGAATTAGGTTAAAAAGAATTCTTTTTACTACTTAAATAAATTAAGTAATAGAGTTAGTTGCTCCTTAAGGAAGTATATAAAGTTATAGAAGCTTTATTACTGTTAAAATTATTATTAAGTCTCTACTTTCCTCTATAAGTAGCACTTAGTTATAGCTTAATAGTAAATTAATAACTAAAAGTATCTTATATATCTTAAATTCTTTACTAAAAGCCTTTACTCCTTCTAGAATATAGGCATTCTATATTGTAATCTTATTGTAAGCTATTATAAATAGCATTAGCTATATCTCTTTATCCTTCTTTATTACTAAAAAGTAAGAGTTCTTATAAGATCTATAACTCTCTTTTAATAACTTATACTAAAGCTTCTTTTTTAATAAATTAACTAGTCTCCCTTATAGGCTAATAGGTATTAGTATTAACTTTACTTTCTAAGCTCTATAAGCAATAGTATAGATAACTTAAGGCAGTATAACTAAGGGATTAATCTTTTTACACTTTAATAAGTTCTATATTAGTACTACCTCTTAGTTATAAAGAATTTCCTTAAAAACATTAACTTTTTCTACTGTTAAATGTTTTTACACTTATTTAACTATTTAATCTAAGCGCTTTTTTGTTATTTAGAATCCTTAGAGTTTTTTACTAAATCTTTCTATAATATATTTAGTGTATTTTCTTAATTTATTTAAGTATACTTTTACCTCTTTTTACTTCTTCTATTTCTACTTAAGGTCTCTATTAGGTATAAACCTATCTAAAAGAATATTGTTTTTTAGTAGAATCTTATTAGCTTTTTACTTATATAATATATTTACCTTTAGATTAATTAGTTATAATTACCTTAAGGGCTAAATCTTCTCTATAGCTTCTTTAAGTTAGCTTCTATACTAATTAGCTATTCCCTTTATTATAAGGTTAATAATAGCTATACTCTTATTCTTTATTATAGGCACTAGCTCTTTATTATTGTTTAACTTAGCTTTAAGACTCTCTTTAACTATTTAATTATAAACTAAATCCTTAAATAACTTATTAATTAAGATTAAATTAACGCTAATAGCTATTGCTTTATCTATTATAGTTTTTTATTTAATACTTCTAGTAACCCTTAAGACTAATATAATATTACTAAAACAGCACTTTAAGAGAAGCTTACCTTCTTTATTACTATACTTAAAGGTAACTTTAGCTATATATATAAAAGGCATTTTAAGGATTAATTATATATATAAAGACTTTAGTATAATATAAAAGTAAATTAGCATTTAAATGTTTCTAAGGTATAGCTTTATTATTACCTCTTCTAATATTATAAGCTTATATAATATAAAAGATATAGTAATAGTCTCTTGCTTTATTAGAGTTATTTTTAAATTAAGCTCTTTAATAAGGTCCTTAGTAATAATATTCCTTTATAAACTATAATCTATAAAACTATTAATAAGTAAAGAGTTTAGGCTTTTAAGTTATACTTAAAGGTAAGGTAAGTTCTATAAATAGCTTATAATTGCTTTTAGCTTTAAAATACTATTTAATCCTTTAATATAAAGTGCATTTACCTATAGGTTTATAATAGACTTCTTCTCTTTAATATAATTTTCTATATATTCTTATATAACGTTCTATAAATCCTTCTAGATACTACTAAGCAGCTATCTTATGCATTTATTAGTAATATCTTCCTTATTATCTTCTATTGCCTCTTTAACTATAGTAAATATTATCTTAATAATATTAATTAATTAATCTTCTTACTCCTTAACTCTTTACCTCTTCCTTAGAATAGAATATAGAGGTATAACTTTAGTACTTATTCTATTAATATAATAGACTTTATTAACACTATTTACTTATATTAGGCATTTATTCTCTATTGCTTCTATAAGTGTAAGTATTAGCTAGTATAGGTTTTATAAGCTAACTTTAATCTTTTTCTAAAAAATATCTTTAAATAATTATATAAAAAGCTATACTTTTATATCTATAGAGCTATCTTTCTTAGCTTTTTTTCTTTTTCTTTTTACTTAGTCTTTTAAAGCTTCTTCTTACTTAGTAAAGTATTATATCTTTACAGTATAAACTCTAAAGGGCTAAGCTATAATTCTCTTCTTAACTAGTATATAAAGAGTTCTTTTAGGTCTATATTCCTTTATCTTAAATGTTAAAGTTACTGTAGTACTATTAGTAAAGTCCCTCTTAAGGATAGCTTCTAGTAGAATATATATTAGGTAATAATTAGAAATATTAATCTTATTAAAGATTTAATCTAATATCTCTCTTTCTTTTTTACTAAGCTTTTAATAGTTTAACGTTTTTCTACTAAATTCCTTAACTTAAGGATAATACTATCTTATAATATAGTAGTTAAAGTAATTAACCTAAAATACTATAAGCCTATAAAGATAACTTTCTATACTAAGAAAGCTTTATATAAGAATAAATAGCACTAGATTATTTAATTCTACTATTAAAATGCTTACTCTTTAATTATACTTTATAAAGCTAATCTTATTATTATACTAGTAAAACTAACATTAATCTATATAATAACCTTCCTTACTATAGTAATAGCAGTAATGCTGCCTTATATAGCTTCTAGTTATATAGGTTCTAAAGCTCTAAGTATTATTATATATATTAATAGCGTTAATATATATATTTTGCCTTTCCTTCTTCTTCTTTCTAAATTTCTCTTTAAAAAGCTTTATAATATCTATCTTTAAAACTACTTACTTTATAAGTATAATCTTTATATCTTTAAACTTTTAGGTTAAATTATTTATTTAATCTTTTACTTCTAAAATAAGCTATATAATTTCTTTAGCTTTATAACTAAAATTACTTATACTATAATACTTAAGACTTCTTCTGCCTAAAGGTATATAAAGGTAGTCTTTTTTATTGTTATAAAGTCTAGAATTGCAGTCTTCTAGCTCTATTCTAGCTTATATATACTAGCTAAGCTGCTCTAATAACTCCCTATAGAGTATTACAATAAACTTAGCTTTAGTAACTTTTATTTAATCTATAAAGCTAGTAAGTATAGCATCTAGTAAGGCTTTATAAATATAATTAAACTAAGAGGTTATACTACACTATATATAGAGCTTAGCGCTAATTATAGTAGCTTAATATTCTTAAAGCTAATAAAGAGTGTTCTTTATAGTTCTTAAATAGTTTCTCTTTAGGTCTTTAAGCTTTTTATTAGCTTACTCCTTTTAATTCTAAGGAGTAGCTTTATACTAAAGCAAAAGCTACTTCTTAGCTTCTTTCTAATTATATAAAGTATAAATAACCTTTATATACTTATAGATTAATAGGTTAATATAATAAATAAATATCTTCTATTAGTTTTCCTTTAGAATAAATAAAGTCTCTATTTTTAGCTTAAAGCTAATTAAGTAATTAAGGATATTTTCTCCCTTAAATTAGTGTATATTAAACTTTTTATTAAAGGTAGCTTAAGCTTACTGCTTTCTAATAGCTTTACTTATAGCTTTAGCAAGAGCTTATTAAGGTATAGCTATAGCGCTATTAGTACTAGCTTTTTTATCTTAAGTATTTAATTCTATTATAACCTTAGGTTTTAAAATAACTTTTTTAGAAGATTTACTAAATTAGCTAGAGCTAGTATTAGCTACTTTAGATATAAAGCTTATACTTTTCTTTAAGGGATATAGAATACTAAACTTATATAAATAACTAATAGAATAGCTTAATATAGAAGGTAGGTATAAAAAGAATAATTAATCTTACTTAGTAGAAAAAGTGTAATATATATAATTCTCTATATTAGCTATACTTTTAATACTTTTACCTTCTGCTTCTATAGTTATATAAGCTTTTAACGCTAAAATATAAAAGCTAAGAACTTAATTGCTAATAACAATAAATATAAAAATAACTACTAAAATAAGAATAAAAAAGAAATTTCTCTTTATAATTAAATAATTATAACGTTTAAGGGACCTAAAAACTTCCTTTTTACTGTATTAAGGCTATCTTAGTTAAGAGTAAAATAGGTATTAAATAGGCTAGCTAGTATTTACAATATAGTAACTATCTTTAACTAGGCTTAGCTCTTCTTAGCTTAAAAAAGCTATAGAAATTTTCTTTCTCTCTTAATTAAATAATCCCTTATAATATAAGGCTTTTATCTCTATAATTTCCTTCTTTCTTATATTAGTAATATTTAAGCTAAAGTGCTCTTCTATCTTTAATACTTAGTAGCTTTTTCTTCTTTCTTCTAGAATCTCTATAAAAAACCTTCTAATTATATAATATACTTTAATTAGAATAAGTCCCTAGTAAAGCCTCTATTTTTATTAACTTAAAACTAAACCCCTAAATAACTATACAGCTTACACTAAAGTAGGTAATAATATAGTGTACATTAAGATTAAAGAGAATTAGTAAAGAGTAAGATATTTAATAGTATATACTATTAAATAATAGTAGGTAAGAAGATTAAATAGTTTAAAAAGGCAGAAATAAAATATTAATTATAGCTTAGAAGATATATATATATAAAAGGAGCTAAATATATTAAAGAGTTAGAGAAAGCGTTAGTATTAGTAAAGTAATATCTCTTAAGTATCAAGTGTTGTAAATTAAAGCAGGCTAAAAGATATTAATTAATCAAAAAGAGCGAAAGCTAAAAAGAGCTAGCAGAAGCTGCTTGCGCACTTGCTTACTTCTTTTTTTCTATCTAGATGTCTAGGCAATGCGCACTCTTATAGAGAAAAATCTGTATATAGCATCCCTTGTAAAGCTAATATAAGAGCGCAAGGGGGTAACCCCGCCGCAACACAATAGTAGTTAATATTCCTTACCCTTTCCCTTAAACATTAAGACTGCTAGAATTTTACTAGAAGATTAAGTGTAAATTGCTTAAGTTAAAAGATAAAAAAAAAACAAAAAAAGAGTAAAGGCTAAGCAGCCTCCTTAGTTAAAATAGAATAGAACTATACTTATTTTTAGCGGTTTTTAAAAACTTTTTATATATTCTATTTAATCTAGGTTTATAGTCTTAATTCTAATTAGCTTTAAATCTTTAAATAATCTTAATGTACTATTATTAAATCTTAGTTAGTCTTAAATATATAAATAAATAAACTTAACCTCCTTTCTCCCTAAAGCTAAAGATATAGAAACTACAGCATTAGCTTTTACAAAAGCTATAATAAGTTGTATATTTTAGTAAAGTTATAGGCAAATTACTAAGATTAAATAATGTTATTAATCTCCTTATAGCTTCTGCGCTCTTCTTTAGGTATTATTAGTAAATAAACTTCTATTGTATACTTTAGATAATATTGTAGTAAAAGGTTTACTTTAGCGTTATTATCCTTAAAATTCTCTTTTTAGTATAGCTGTAATATATAGTCCTTAGAAACTATTTAATTTAATATATTATACTAAGCATTAGTAGGTTGCAATTTATTAGCATTTTGCTTAAAGTTGCTAGTGTCTTTACTATACTAAGCAGTATATTGTAGAGTATAAAGCTATTTATTAGCAGTAGAAGTCTACTATCTCTTTAGATTAAGCTTAAACTTCTTAATATAATCCCTAGAAATAGTTTTATTAAGCACTATACTATTTAGGGTCTTTAAACAGTAAGCGCTAGTAACTTTTGCTTAGCTATATACTTTAAAAGGGCTGTTCTATTGTATTACTAACTTCTTCTTTATTAATATATCTATAACCCTTTATATATTATATATAAGGACTAGATCTTCTAGAACTAATTAATCTTTCTCCTTTTATAATAATACCTCTTAGTTCTAGTTTATTTAATTAGCTAAGCGTTGCTTAAATATAAGGACTTTTGCGTAAGCCTTTTAGATATCTACTTCCTTTTATTCTAGTATTTTAACTCTTACTTTAAAGAGATCCTATATTATTATAACTTCTAACTAATTAATTAACCTTTAAGTAGAAAACTTAACTTCTAAAGGAAGAATAAGCTCTTAACTATAAATTAAGTAGAAAGCAGATTTACTGTATAACGCTTATACAGCTATATAGTTTACTAATAGTGCTTTATTTAGCAATTTAAACTACTTTCTATTAAAACCTTCTATCTTTAAAAGAGTAAATATAAGCGTTTAATAACTAGCTTTAATAGGTAAATTAGCTTTTAGATTATATACTAATGTTTTAATCCCTTTAATCTTAATAGCTTTAACTACTTTTTTAAGATTCTTATGCATTTCTAGCTCTCTATTAAAGACTAAAAATTAAAAGACTCTAAATTGTATAATTAGTTTTATTAAGAACTTCTAAATAGCTGCAATATTAGTATACTATATAGAGTGCGCTTCTACCTATTTAGTAAGGTTATATTTTGCTTCTAGAAGGTACTTAAAACTATAATTAAGTAGTATATATTAGGTGTTAATATATATTTTACTTATTAAGTTACCTAAAGCTACTAGTATTAATAATTCTTTAGGCCTTTAAGGAGCAAACTTTTAGTACACCTTATAATAGAAAATTATTGCTTAAACTATATTCTAGAGCTCTTTCTAAAAGTACTTAATTCTAGCTACTTAAAATATAACTTCTACACCTTTATAACCTATTTACTTATATAAAGCCTTAACAATCTTCTTTTATTACATTAGGTCTTTAATAACTAAGGTAGAACCCTTTATTGTACTAATTAGCCTCTTCTACAATAGGCCTTTATCTAAGAAGTATTGCTTAGCACTTATATAAAGTTACTTATACTTACTCTTATTTAGATTAAATAGTCTTTATAACGTTAAAAGGAAATCTATAATTTATTAAGTTCTAGGAGTGTAGTATACTCTATTGCGCAGCTAGATCTTATTAACGTTAAGCTGTAAGTTAATAAAATCTTTAATGTCCCCTTTAGCTGCTTAATTTAATGCATTAAAAGGCCTACCTTCTTTATATAATAAAGCATTAGCTATTTTGTTCTTTTCTCCTAGAATATATCTAGCTGTAAAATTAAACAGTATAATATAGCTAATCTATTGTGTAATAAGCGCGCCTAGAACGTTATTAATAGCGCTATTAAGTTAATATATAAGCACCTAAGAATTAGTCTCTAGAGTAAAGGGAACTCTATAGAGATAAATTTATAGCCTTCTTAATATATAAACAATAGCTCTATATTTCTGCTTTATTCTATTATACTTAATTTCTAAATCGCTCTAGTATCTGCTTTTATATTGTATAGGGTGTTATTACCTATTAACAATTTACATTAAAACTGCTCTTTATCCTTTTAAGCTTACGTTAACTATTAATATAATTTCTGTTGGAATCGTTATGACTCCATCGTGCGATTCCAGCGCCTGCGTAGGTGGATACAACCGCTAATTAGTTGCATCCGCACACTAGTCTCCACTTACATTAGGGTTGCTGATACCCCTTAATTCCCCCTTAACACAACACTATACCTAAGGTATATAAGGCATCTAACAGGGTATATAATGTAGCCTCTTTTGCTAGTTAGATATAACTTCTAGATAACTAAATTTAAACCTCTTTAATGTAAATACTAGTGCACTAGTGAACTAGTTATAGAACTAACTTAAAGGAGTATAAATTAAACCCTTAGTCTATTAACACTAATTAGTAGTTACTTAACTAGAAGTCTTTAGTACAACTAAAGAGATTAGCATAACTAACTATAGATTAGCTAGATTTAGCAAGAAGAGATGTAATACTATTAGCTAGAACCCTTAGCGGCTAATGCAACTAGTAAAGTGTGCTAAAGGAAGAGATATCTTTATAATTACTTAGTTACTAAGTTATATTTACTTATAATAACGTTTTAGTTTAACTAATTATTAATATTAAACTCCTAAGGAATTAAATTACTAGCTAGAACCCTTAGCAGCTAATGCTATAGAATTTAACTCCTTTAACTATCTTAGAACTTAGCTAGAAGCTAGCTAAATCCCTCTATCTTTATACTAATTCTATTACACCTACTTTCTCTTTCTATACTACTTAATCTTATTTAATATAATAAGTTTACAACAACCTTAGGTAGATTTATAAGAATTTAAGCAATAACTGCAACCTAATAAGCTTTTAGAATAACTTTAAAAGTATTAGAAACTTCTATTAATAGATTAAGACTTAATATATAAAATTAACCTAGAAACTGCTACTACTACTAATCTAAACAATAGAATTACCTTTATAATTAACCTTTATAAAGATTAAAGATTTAGAGATTAAGAATAATAGAAGAACTTTAAATTTAACTTCTATAACTAGAATAAAGACCTATTTTAAAGAGCTTCTACTTTAATTATTAAAGCGTTATACAACTTACTATATAAATATAGAGTCTATATAGGCAGAAGCAGCAGCTAAATTGCTAATTCCCTTAAAAGAGTGCTATAAAAAGAGAAACAATCTATATAGCTAGAAGAAGAGATTAATAAATAAGTAGCATTAAGTAAATTCCACTTAAATCTACACCTAGATATAGAACCTATATTTACAGTAAAGAAGCCTTAATCTTCTTCCTAGAACCCTCCTTCTATACCTTTAGCACTCTCTCTGTTACTTTCGTTAAGTGTACCTAGTAATCTAATAGGTATATTAGTAGAAATACTACCTCCTTCTCTTTCTCTATAGAATATAAGATTTCTTCTACTTCTAGTAGTATAACTATTACTTTCTTCTACAATAGATCCTTTTTAGACTAATATAAGGAAAGTCCTTAATCTTATAAAGATCTATAAAGAAAGCAATAAATACAGTAGCAATATATTCAATTTTATTATGCTAAAAGTAGTTATCCTTAAAGACCTATACTAACAACTTAATTTCTTAGAACTAGCAATAATAAAGGTATTTCTAGTAATACTAATAGGTAAAGCGCGTAAATTCTACTTTACAATAATTGCAATAAATATAAGGATAAATTACACCTTTAATTAAATAGTTAAAATTGTTAAACAACACTTTAAGACCTTAACTAATAAGCAGTTCTATTGCTAAAGATAGAATAGTATTATATTGCATAATATAATCGCTAAGAACCCTAATAAATCTATACTTAACTGCCTTAATATAATAATCTAGAACCTTTAAGACATTTACAACAGCCTTTTTAACTCTCTTATAGATAATTCTAAACTTATTAAGTAGACTCTTTAAGCAGTTAGAGGTATCCTTAAATATAGCTAAGCTAAATTTATAACTAATATAACATTTTAAGAGCTTATTAGTAACCTATAAAAGTTAATTAGTATTGCAGAAGTATAGAAGGAAATTAGCTAATTCTACATTAGATTTAACTAACTTAATATTAATAACGAAACCCTCTATATAGACTGTTAATATTAACGTTTAAGAGATTCTAGCTGTAGTAGAAGTAAGACTAAAAAATAACGCTGCTTTATCTACAGAAAAGAAGGATATTAGTTAATAAAGTACAGCAAAAAAGAGCGTTAAGAAGTATAGTAAAGATAGTAGAATAATAAGAAGTATAAAACCCCTTCTTTAGACAGTAAATTTAGAGCCTATCTATAGGCTTATAAAGGATTAAGTAAACCTATACAAAATAATAGTTCTAATAATGCTTAAGATGTAAGTAAGGCATTTATTAAAGAATTTAATACAGCTAATAAAGAAAAAGCTCCTTAGCTAATAATTATACAATTCTTTACTAATACTATAACTACAAATAATAGAGCTATCTTCTAGAACCTTAAGGAAGAAGCCTGCTAGCATGCTCTATATAAGGAAAACCTATTTACAGAAGATTAATTAAATCCTATAGATCCCTTATTATATTTGTTATCCTATATATTAGAAGAACGTTACTCTAGTAAGATATTTAGAGGCATTTTGCTTAACACTAGAGCAGCAGAAGTATTAACAGCTAGAATTAACTAAGTATAGGCACTAGTGAAGAAAATGCCTTTGTTAAAGATAAATCTATCTAATTAACACTATATAATTACATTTAGCGTAGAATTAGCAACTTTAATAGGCTTTATTATAGTTCTAACAGTCTTCAGCCTAATTATATTTTATATAATTAATATAAGCACCCTATTCCTATATAGCATTAATAATATAGATAAGATGCGTATAAAGCTTAACAACCTTAAAAATATACTAATTTAAGACAATTAAAAGGTTTCTGTTATTTAGAAATAAAGATATCTATAGTAAACTCTAGAAGCTACAGAAGCAGCTGCATTCTTCTTGTTAAAAAAGTAAATCTGTTAACTTTATTGTTAATTTAGGCATCCCTCTGTACAACAATTAATAAAGATTCTACAACGTACAAGCGAAGATATTAGTAACAATAACGCTATTAACAGAATTACATAAGTTTGCTACTACTGCTAACTTAACAGTAAATTACCTAGTTAATTCTAATTTATATTAAAAGATAACTATAACTTTAACTACAAAATTATCGTTAATATTATATATTTAAACAGTAGCTCTATTCTTTATATTGTTAATTCTACAACCTTATTCTAGGCAGCCTACTTTCTAGAACCCTAAAAGCAGAAAGCATAAAATATCTAGAATGCATTAAAAGAATGCTAGATTAATACCTATCTAGGCCCTTCTAACTAAATAGTTTATAATACTAGAAAGAACTTTATATCTACTAAATTCTGCTATTATATATAAATATTGTCCGTTAATGTTAATAAAGTTCCTATTAAAGCCTATAACAGCATTAGTAAAGTTAAATAGTACTATAGCCTATTACAAAGAGCTTACAACATTATTAACAACAAATTAGGCACTAATACTAGTATTATAAAGGATTAAAAGCTTTAGATAGCTGTTAAAGCTGTTAATAATTCTGCTAGACTTAACAGTCTTATGCCTATATTACTAGTCTTTAGTTCCTACCCTTATATAATAAATAATTTACCTTTAAGCCTTTCTGTAATACAATAAGCTTTAATTCTATATAAAGCTACTAATAAAGCCTAAAAGTGCCTAGTATAAAGACAAATTCATAATGCTCTTGCCTCCTGCAACAGCCTAAATACAACACCTATATATTTACTGCCCTTGCAGTTAGAAGTGTATATATAGTGTAAAAAAGAAGGCTAGCAAGGCCTCTATAAGCTGCTTGCTATAGATAGCGAGGAATGCACTGTGCAAATGCCTTATAGCTTTATTTGTTTTTATATAACTATTGTAAAACCCTACTACTATAATAACAATAAATCTAATAATTATTCTGCTGTTTCTAACGCTATACTTAACAAAAGTAATATAGAATCCCTACCTAAAAGCAATTCTATTCTACTAAAGAAGAGAGAAAGACCCCTAAAGGCAAAATAACTAATTAATTTAAACCTAATATAGAAAAGAGGTCCTAGAAGACTAAGAAAGAACCCTCTTCCTATTCTAATTAATTCTATATAAAATTTCTCTACTTTTAACAACAAACTAAATAAATATATTACTGTTTCTAGCCTAACTGCTAGTAGTCCTTATAATCTTAATCCTAGTAGTAATATTAATCCTACTTATACATTACTGTATAAATCTAGTAATAAAATTTTCCTTTCTGCAAAAGAAACAGCAAACTACAACCTAGCTGTATAACTAAGGAAAAATAATAAGATTATAGCAAAAGGTGCTCTATTTAAAGTATTTAACTAAGCTAAAATTAATGCACTATTAGCTAAAGACGTCTTCTAATTCGTTAAATTTAACCCTACTGTACACAATAACTATATCTTTAAATCTTATATAGTTTAAGAAGTTAAAGGAAAAGGAACTACATTACTGTATAAGAAGTTAAGACTAGTTATCTAAGGATATAATAACAGCAATAAATTGTTAATTTTAACGTAATCCCTAACGATTTAACGAGCTAGTTAACGCTTAATTATAGCACTAGCTCTATCTCTCTAAAAACGTAATATTGTCTTATAGATCTGCAATATTATATAGGCTTATATACAATCTAACACTAATTTAAATAGATTAATTATTGTATAACTTCCTAACTAAATTAAACACCTATATCCCTACAATACAGTAATAGAAGTAATTAAGCCTTTATATAGAATTGCTAAAGTAGGGATACATTAGTAGTCTATATACTTTTGCTACTACTGTAATAACTTAAGTATAGTTATATTAACATATAACCTCTGCTTACTAATATTAAATAATAATAACTGCTTTAGAATTGTTAGAATGTAGACTAACAATACGTTAGGACTAAGCAATAGAACCTTCCCTAACTATAAGGAATTTAAACTATAGAAGGCTAATTTTACTGTAAAGCTAAAGTAGAACCTAACAGCAGAAACGCTACTAATTTTTAATGGATATATATTAACTAAATCTAATAACAGCACTTTAACTCTTCGCTAAAAAGGTTAAAGCAAGAGGATTTAACCTATTAATACTACTAGTGTTAATATAGATTTAACAAAACAATAGTACATTAAGCAATAAGCCTGTAGTGTATATATTGCTACAACCTATTAACTAGAAGCTGCATTTAACCTTTCTGTTGCTGTATAACAGCAAGATATTACAATTAACGATATTAAGCAGCTAAATAAGAGGCTCTAATAGCAGATTAACAACTAGAACTGTAGATTATAATACATCCTAAT